>MU001768.1:0-136798 GCA_010093585.1 Melanomma pulvis-pyrius CBS 109.77 | reverse complement strand
TTAACTTAGCTGTATTTAACTTAGCTGTATTTAACTTAGTTGTATTTAACTTAGCTGTAATTAACTTAACTACGCTGTAATTAACTAAGATATAAAGTAAGCTGTAATTAACAAAGCTATAATTAACCTAACTTTTAAGCTGTAATTAACTTAACTACGCTGTAATTAACTAGAATGTAAAGTAAGCTATAATTAACAGAGCTATAATTAACCTAACCTTTAAGCTGTAATTAACTTAACTATGCTGTAATCAACTAGGATGTAAAGTGAGCCGTAATCAACGGAGCCATAATTAACCCAACCTCCAAGCCGTAATCAACCCAGCCTTGGCAGTGCTCGAGCCACATTTGAGCCGTAATCGACTCGATTATTGTTACTCTAATATAGTTAGGCGGAGCGAGGGACTATAGGCTGCCCCCTATAGGACCGACAGGCGACCAAATCACAGAGTAGGCAAGGAGAAACTAGGCAGGAGGTCATCTAGATAGTTTGGGAGCAAATAGCGGCAGCTATAGGTTCTCACGTCAGCTTAGCCAACCACTAAAGTGAAGGCACAGAGACGTTGACATGATACAATCAATCATCAATCAGTCAATCCGGTAACAGCCAATACAGCACCTAAGCGGCGTATGAAGCGGACAGATAGACCCCAGATCGCATCGAAACGCTCGACGCACGTACCCTAGAAGTGGAAGCCTGACATGTTTGACCGCGGAGTCAAAATCGAGCCCATCTGTCTCTCTGAGTTACTTGTCCACCCAACTGCTCACTGCCTCTTCTTGCCCCTTGCTCCTCTTGTCATCCACCAAATAATGGATTATTCTCCTTCCGTTTCCGTTAGCGAACCCCTCTCCAATGTAAGGCCTCCTGCCCTCGCCTGTACCGCTATTGTGACTGGAGCTTCTTCCGGCATTGGCCGCAGCATCACGCTCGCGCTGGCTGAGGCGGGCGTTGGACTCATCGTCTGTGCTGACGTGCGGATCCAGCCGCTCACCGAAGGAGTCAAGAAACCAGAACGGAAGACGCACGAGGAGATTGAGAAACGATTTGGAGCCGGGCGCGCGCGATTTGTCAAGTGTGATGTTACTGTGGAAAGTACTGGCACGGTGACGGCCACTGATGAGGACCACGAGGGTCCGGCGTGTGGAATGGTGGAATTGGTTGAGCAGACGGTCCGATGGGCCGGTCGACTCGATATGTGGGTTCCTTCTTTCCTTCTGATGGTAGTGGACCAGTACTGCCTCGACAAAGGCGACGTGGTTTTTTCCGATGCATAGTCCCGTCCTGACCTTTTTTCGGAAAGCAGTATGGTGAACAATGCAGGTGTGGGCATTTTCGATATCCCTCTTCATGAGATGAAAGTTGCGACCTGGAACCAGACCATGTGAGTGCTCCCTTTCGCCACACCCACTTTGCTTTGCGGCAGCGCTACATTGTGAGTTCTGACGTGCTTTCCCGTCCCTATTCCAGCTCTGTCAATGTCAATCGTATGTTCCTTGGATCGAAGCATGCCATTGCGCAGTTTCTCACCCAAAAACCCGATGTCTCGGGATTCCGTGGGACTTTGATCAATGTGTCGAGCATTGGCGGCGTGGTGGGCCTCATGCGTTGTGCCGCATACTGCGCCGCCAAAGCCGCCATCATTGGTTTAACCCGAGCAACGGCCCTCGAGTACGCCGATCGCGGTAACCGGTGCAACGTGATTTTACCGGGCTGTAAGTTGTCATCCTTTTCCCTCGCCCTCTTAGCCCCTGCTGGCTGCCGTTTAGTGTTCTGGGCGTTTGCTGACCGTGTCTCACAAATAGACATCTCCACAGCCATGCTGCAGCCTATTGTGGACGCCTCTCCCGCCTTCGCGGCTTACCTTGACGCCGGCATCCCCGCGGGTCGGTTGGGTACCCCAGGCGATGTGGCTGGAGCGGCGACCTGGTTGGCCGACTCGACCAAGAGTGCCTACGTTACCGGGGTTGCATTGCCAGTGGATAGTGGTTACGGTGCGCTAAGGATGCACATCAGCATGAGAGAGTGGGATGTCTGGCGCGCTTGGGAGTCCTTATTCTGCAATGTAGAACAAACATACGAATTCAATCTTTATTCCCTCACGTCTTTAGATTCGGGGACGGTAGACAGCAATCGAACAGATTACATCAATCGCGAATTAGCTTGAATGAATAGACGAGATGGAACAGATTCATATGTCGCAAGGAAGATAGCACATGTCAAGGACACTCTTACGATCAAATCACTTAGATTCTAGACCAATCTTGTACCCGCTTTCGCAAATGATCAGATAGTTTCCTTAGTCCTTCCTAGCTTTATCATCCCCCTATAGTCTAGCCAGGACCCACGACTTGATAATCTTCGCGGAATCGCTGACAACCTTCTCTCCCACCACCGGATCCATGAACAGCTGATCGTGTGTCTCCCCTTTCACAAACTGGACTTCCAGACTAGGGAAGCTTTGCTGTCCCCGAGTCAGCATCGTAATGTCATGCTTTGGGGGCTTATCGGTGAACTTACCTTCAACGTCTCACTAAACGCCCGTGTATCATCAAACATGACTTCATTTTCTCCAGATGTCACCAGGACATCACGAACCTTGGTGTCCATCCCTTGCCACCACTTGTCATTGGCGGTCACCGGTTGATTGTAAGCGTCCAGTGCAGCCGTCCCCATATAATACCGGCCCCATTTCGTGAGAATCTGTTGATTGACAAAATCCTTCTTCCGATTCGTCCTATACGACGCCGCAACCGGGCTGAAATTGACCCAAGGCGACACCAGTAGCACGCCCTTGAGAGACGAGTTCATATCAAGTGGCGGAATAGACGCGTCCGGGTGCGGATGCAGCAGATGGGAGATGACTCCCAGAATCAGATTTGCGCCCGCGGAATCGCCGACCAGGAGGATGTCCTCGGGTTTCTTGCCCGCCTCGTTGATCAGATACGACATCAGCGCTACCGCCTGCTTGAGCTGGTGCGGGTATGGCTTGCCAGGGGCAAGGCTGTAGGAGAGCACAATCCCCGCGGTACCATCGCCCGCCTCCTTCTGCACGTCATAGACGAACTGGAACTGTGTGGTCGCCGGATACACGAAACCGCCGCCTCGTTCGGTCAGCTTTGTCGATCGATTTTCTGCGAGCTAGCTAGGAGAGCTTTGCACTCACCATGGAAGACGACCAAAATCCTCTTGGCATCTGGCGAACCGATCCAGTGCGCGGTCGCATCCTCGGGAAGATTGGTGGATGTCAACTTGAAGCCCTTAGCTTTGGCGAATGCTGCGTATGCTTCGTCGGTGGACGCCGATATGTTCCTGTCGTCGTCAGCTTGACCCGACTCATATGAAGGGGTTGGTTTCCGGGGAACCGCTCGCTCACTGGATCTGCTTCGCGGAAGCCCTCGCGTTCATGACCCGCAACGCAGTATGAATAACATGCTTCATAGCTTTCGGATGCCCGCTCGCGCCGCGGAACGGAACGCCCAATAGCGTCACCATGGCGGCGGAAATGGTCTTGAGTATGGAAAAGACCAAGTCTAGCTGTTCGAGTGGCGAGAGCGTCGTCCTGGTATGCGACATGATGAAGCCGGTTTGCAATCGGGGACAGGATTTGGGAGGAGACGTGAGAACTGGCAACGAATAATTACAAAAATGCGGAGAAGGGGTGGGGTTCCCTAGGAAATTGCTAGGAGTGTGTCGTTGTCCGTTTTGGGGAGCGGCGTGTGCGGCGAGGTTGGCCTCTTGCCTTCCACGAAGGGATGATGGTACCAAGGTTCAGCCCCCAGACCCAACTATGGGGCCTTTACGCCTTGCATCTGTAACCTATCATGTCTTTGACACCGATTGATTGTCCCACCCATCTCAATATCATTTCGGTGTCCGGCGCCCAGCTGTGCCACTGCTCGGCGGATCGCAACCGCGTAACAACGAATCATCGACTGCTAGCATTTTATAACCTTATAATCGATAATTGGAACAATGATCGCACCTCTTGAGTTTGTGAGTCGTGGAACTGCTCCATGTACCTTATGTTTAGTTTATTGACAAGTAACGTGCGATTTTCTCAGGATATAGAATGTAGTTATATGATTCCAGGCTCCTCTATTATCCTCATGAACATACGCGATATGGAGATGCAAAGGGTTGGTGGGTAGCTCTGCAGATTTCACCGGTTGTCTAGATAGTGCTTCATGCTCTAGTACTTATTGTACACAAAATAGCAGAAAAAGGGCTCATGTAGGTTGTCTTTAAGGATTAACCTATCAAAGGGACTTTCATAAGCAATTGAGAGGCAGCGGGCTTGGCGTTGACTACTTCGAGTGCCAGCACGCCGTGTTGTGGACGCCATGATGGGAGGCTTCTTTCAAGGATCAGTTTTGGGTTGGCGCTTGTTCTTCTTCGCAGGAGCAGATTTGGATCGCAGCGCCATAGGGGGCGTTATTTCAGATGTCTGGTATTCGATTCGTGCATTGGGAGGTGATGCCATTTTGCTCGAGAGCGATGCTCCCCCACATAGTCGGGTATTCAACTCCATATACAATCCCAACATCTTGCATGCATCCCGTCCAGGCGAACCATCTTGCATTCGAGTTCAGGAATGAACGAGCCCAGCATGCTTTGCGGCAATCAAAACCCACCATTTATTTCTTTACTTACTTACTCAGAGTTTAGAAGTTTCTAGCGTGAGAGATATTGTGGAACCTGAGCCGCCCCTATACGTGGGCATAAGCCTCAGCTCAGACGGCATATGAATCAAGCATACCGGCAATATGGGTGCTATCAGAGTATCGACCGTCATCCTCGTCTGTATGTGAGATTATGATTGCTATAGGCGTTGGGATGGGAAAGTATGGAATTGCAGTATCAACCTTCCGCATAGATAGAAATTTGTAGTGACAAGAAACGAGGAATCATGCTCTTTTTCTCCATATTCAGAGGTGATTAGTTCTCTTAAGCTGTCGCGCCCCAAAACACAGCTTGCCATGCTCCATGCAGCCTGCCAGCTCCTTTGGCACTTCCTTTGTTCGAGTCTAGCGCTCTCTATTATGTATAAATACAAGCTGCTCAGCTCCTTCGAGCAGGGCAGTGATCCATTACCAAAGATCACCCGAACCTATTGTTTCCAGCTCTCTTTTCTTCCACCTAAGTATATTTCAATACTAGAGAATCCAGCGCCTTTCTACCCATATTGCTTAGCGTACTCTGCATAATCTCTAGAATACTAACATCGAACCCGAGTTGTGCCTTGCACCAATTTCTGAGCTCGATGCCTACAAGACTGTCCCATCCCAGTGTAGAGAGGGGCTGATCCATCTCCATGTCCTCTGGATTCTTTATCATAAATCCGTACAAAACCCTACCAATCTCCTCGGCTAAGTACTCAGCCTTATCATCCCCCACACTACTTGCACCCCCGGAAGCTAGCTGATTGAGGAATGTCCTGAGGCTCTCGTCTGTTGTAGAGAGACGCGGTACAGTGGACTCGATGGTGCGGTAGACATAAAATCGGCGATCGCGCTTCCATACAATCCGATTCTTTGGGTCTAAAATGGGAGATGAGAGCGCACTCCAAGGGTAATCTGACTAGGATTGCTGTATTTCTGTGTTAGCCTGCTCTTGCGAGTTGTCAAACGAGCAAGCAATGGTAGGCCTAACACCTTCCCGCATATCGTCCTCGGTGAGGAGGTCGGCATCCAAGAAGCGGAAGTAGTCAAGAAGACTAGACGACTCAGCCACATAACCAACATCCTCCATGACGCCGAGATCGATAACGGAGGCAGCTAGGCCTTGGGCGTGACGGTACTGTACGAAAGCGTCAAGGAATGTGTTAGCGGCTGCGTAATTGGCTTGGCCGTACTGGCCCACGAGACCGCTTGTGGAACTGAAGAGGACGAAAAAGTCTAGGTTAGAGCTCAAGGCGTTATGCAGATTTCAAGTACCATCAACCTTGGGCCAAATGACCGTGTACCAGTCTTCGTAGCTCATAGTATCGATGGCGCAATCTTGAAGGGCCATGGAAAGGTTAATGACAGCACGAATAGGAGCGCACGCTTCGGCAACAGCTCGCTTGACGTCGTCGGCGTTAGCAACAGAACCTTGGAAGATCTGCACCTTGCAACCCATTACTTCGAGCTCTTTACAAAAGTTCTTGTGCACCTTGGAACCGCGTGATCGCGAGAGGAAGACTAGACTTTTTGCGCCATTTCTGACTAACCAGGAGGGAATAGACCGACCAACGCCACCAAGACCCCCAACAAGAAGATAGCTCGCGTCATGCCGTAGCCCAAGGCTGGGCTCATTGGTGTTGACATGGAGGTGGGAGAAGTCGTTTGGCATGTTAACTGTAAACTTGCCAATATGGGTGCCCTTCTGCATGTGACGGAAGGCATCAACAACATCCACTACAGGGACATTCCTGTACGTGTGTATAGGCTTGACAAAACCTTATTCGTAGAATTTAGCGCACTCACGCAGCATCTGACCACAGACAGCGGGACGAGCAGTTTGCATGTGGCGGGCGTCAAGGCCAAGGAAGGCGCGGTTCTCTGTGCATCCGAACGTGTCGACCTTACCGTGACCATAGAAGTCACGTTTTCCAATCTCAATCATGGCACCAAAGGGGGCGATGCATCGCCACGTGGGGTGAAGCAATTCCCCAGCTAGAGAGTTCAAAGCTATATCAACTCCCTGGACGTTTGTTGCCGCCATCACATCTTTCATGAAAGAGTTGCTGTGAGAATCGAAGATCTGATCACGAGGAAGATTGAACGTGTCCATAAGGTACCGAATCTTCTCCTGGTTGCCGACAGTGGCGAAGATTTTGGCGCCAACCATCTGGGCAAGCTGGATCGCATGGTTAAACCCTAGTGAAGAGATGAGAGAAGAGTAATCCCAGTTCTCATCAAAAAATGCATATATCTGCGCAAGGATCCCGTCCTCCATAAGTATTTCAAGCGCATCAACAACACCATCGTATAGAGCTTTAGCGTTCATGTAAACACGGGGGAGGGCAGTGGCGGCTGCGGCAACCGATGAGGCTATCAGGTCCGTCGTCATCTTTTCGAGTAGGACGTGGCGGTCTTGGCTCTTCAGTAATGCAATCTCGGCACCACCAGGAACAAGTTTATTGTTACCACTGGATGTCCATTGTACGGAAAGATCGAGACAGTCGCGAAATTTTAAGAGGTGAGCGACTTTTGTCTGAACATTCGCAATGATAGGCAAGGTCTCGAGAGCCAGCACGAAGAAATACTTTTCGAGCTTGAGCAGATGCTCGCGAATGTCCAGCGGAGCTCGAATGAGATCTTTGGCATTAGTGAACTCCACGTCTGGCTGCCAGACAAGCTCGACGGCGTTTTTGGGTTTCTGCTCGGTGTCTTTGCTTGCACCCATAGGCGAGACGCTGAGATACTTTAGCTCAAACACAATCTTGCCTCCAGAGGTACCAAAAGCACTGCCAGTCCATGTGTCCATGTGATCTACATGCGAGAACGCGGTAGCCCGAACTTCTGAAGCGTCACTAGCTCCGATATACACCTCGTCGAAATACGTAGGCATAGCAAGCTGTTTGAACAAGCTTGGCTCTCCTTGGTGTTGATTGACAGTGAGGAGCTGTAGAACCTTGTCAATTTCGCAGGGATGCAGCTTGTAAGAAGAGCTTTCACGTGTCGGGATCCCAATATTTGCAGTCGTCTCAAAGGTGATCGGATCGACGGTAATATCCTCCATGCCGCAGAATTCAGGGCCGTATGTGAACCCTATACGCTGCATGGTCCCGTACCAACGTGAAGCCTGCACCTTTCGAAGATGATAGGGTTGTTCAGGAGGTTTCCGATCCTTCGCGTAGATAGGGCCTGCCTTGGCCTGACCAGAACAATGCTCGTTCCACGTGGATCCATTAAATGAAGTGGCACGGAACTCCCACCATTCTGTGTCATCCTTAGAGAAGAGTTTGGCCCTCTTGAATGTGGTGATAACATCAATCTCCTTCCCATTAAATATCATAGCTGGCTTAATCGCAAGGCTGCGCACAGAATAATCGGACTGTCCTGTGATTTGGCGGATGGCCATATTCCTCCAAGTTGGTTCAAGATAGCTGGTGCCTGGTAATCGGGTGCCCAGTGTTTCGTGGGGGAGGAATTTTCTCTCGCGCCATTCCCTGCATAATCTGCTTTCCTGCCAATAACTTTTAGAATGATCCCAGGAATAAGTAGGCAGGTCGGTGAGGACTCTTCCTGGAGGGCTTATAACCTCAAAGTCTACGGGAACGTTGTGACACCAGAGAGAACCGATGCACTCGTACATCGACTGCGTATCATCTCGGTCTCTTAGGAGAGAATGAACGTATGCATACGTTTTGCACTCGGCCTGAAATATCTGTGGTAAAGGGCCTGCGAGAGCAGAATGAGGCCCAATTTCAACAAGAAGTATGTTCTTGAAGCCTGCATGCATGATATTCCGAACAGCGGCGTGGAAGAGAACAGGACTTTCAAGATTGCTCCTCCACTAGGAAGCATTGAAAACGCCTGGAAAGATGTACCTATTCCCAGTGACCGAAGAGAAAAGAGGAATAGTGGGCGTGCCCTCAGAAGTGACATCTCTTATGGACTCCTCATAAGCTGCTCCATAAGCCTTCATTTGATGCGAATGGTATGCTTTGTCTACCTGAAGGGGGCGGACAAACACATCTGGAATCTCGCCCTTGAGAGATTTCGATAGCACTGGTATCGCCGGAAATAGTTGTGCTGTTAGGACTATTTTCGCAGCCAATAACAACACCCTCTATTAGGTGCGATCTTACTCTATCCGCGCCTAAGCCAACAGCAGCCATAGTACCGCTTATAAGCTTATTACTGGTCACAACACCACGGAAATAAGCGGCGAGGATGGCCTCTCTCTTGCTCAAGCTTCCTGTAGTGTATGCGGCCGCAATCTCGCCGCTCGAATGGTCAACAACAGCAGCCGGTGTGACGCCCCAGGATCTCATGAGGTCAACGAGAACAATCTGGACGGCAGTGCACAGAGGCTGGAAGAGCTCGGCTGTGGAAATATGACTTGTTGCTTTCGGCTTCCTGAGCTCTTCGTATATCTTCCATGTCGGAGGAGAGTGACGCTTGGTCAAGATGTTGTCCAATTCGATGATACCGGCTCGGACAGAAGGAAAGTCATCCACAAGTTGCTTGCCCATTTCTGCCCACTGCGCGCCTTGGCCTGTGAAGACGAAGACAAGAGACTTCTCTTCGGTGGGTATTTGGATCGTAGGGTCCACTTCAAGGCCCTCAAAGCCCTCGGTGATGGCAAAGGCTCTGTGCTCGAAGTGGATCCTCCTGTTTCCCAGGGTGTAGGCGAGATCGTTGAGGCAGGCCTCGCCATGTTTCCCTAGATACTGTGAGTACTTTTTCACGGAATCCTGTAGAGACTGAGCACTTCTGACCGAGAAAGGCAATAGGTGGAGTCTGGGTTGCCTGGATGCTGAATCCATCTGTCCCTAGATGCCGTGAAGAGTTGCCGACTCCAAGATGACATGGGCATTAGATCCACCGATACCAAACGAATTGACGCTAACCCGTTCCTGACGATCTGCTGGCCATGGGAGAGGTTCAGAGGCAACTTTGAGCTTGGCTTCTTTCCATGGTATTCTGGGATTAGGTGTGTTGAAGTTAACGTTAGGGGGGATGATTTGCCGTTCCAAAGCCAGAATGCTCTTAATGATAGAGGTATTACCACTGCCGGCTTCCGAATGACCGACATTAGACTTGACAGACCCGATAATGATGCCCTCCTTGCCAAAAACTCTGGCTACAGCATTAACCTCGATAGGGTCGCCAACAGGGGTTCCCATGCCGTGGCACTCAAAGAATCCCGTTTCGTGATGCTTGTTGGCAAGACCAGCCAACGCATAAGTCTTGCGTATCAGCGATTCGTGGGCGTGCGTGTTGGGTTGTGTAATACCTGGCGTTTTCCCATCATCATTGCAGAGAGTTGCACGGATAACGCCGCGAATTAGGTTACCGTCACGGATAGCATCATCGAGTCTTTTGATGTAAAGAGACGACACAGCCTCTCCTCTTCCGTAAACCGACGCATCGGCATCAAAGGATCTGCATCGTCCATCCGGGGAGTTAACGCCGTATTTGCTCAGACTAAGAATCAATTTGGTGCCGCCCACAACCGCCGACTCGCAATCTTCTCTGGCGATGGCTTTACAAGCTGTATCAAGAGCGACCATAGAAGCAGAGCATCCCGTCTTGCAGGTCATGCTGGCAGTAATGTTAATATCGTAGCCTCTAGGATATCGAGAACGGAAGGTTTACCTTGGGCCGGTCCAGTCGAACTCATAAGAAACAAGGTTACCTAGAGTCGTTAGTCTTCTCGCACGGACAATACATTTCACTGCATACTATTCGATGTGACCTGTGAGGCCAAAGAGTTGTAGGGGTTCCGAATCTTTGGCATGTATCTCGGGTCTGCTTCATACAAGTGTGCATGCTGTCAAGCCTCCGCAAATATCCCGACGTAGACACCAATATTCCTCCCTTTGATGTTCTTCTCTCCAGCATTCTCTATTGACTCGTACACAGTCTCGAGGAAGAGTCTCTGTTGCGGGTCCGCCTGCTCTATGGCAGACGGTGTCATGGAAAAAAAAGTCTGCATCGAAAGCCCCCAAGTCGATATCCAGATAATTTCCCTCCTTGGCTTTGATTGTGCCAGCACGCCCTGAGTCGTCGTGAAAGCTATGGAGATCCCAGCGAGTACTGGGAACTGGAATCATGCCTTCCTTCTTGTACATGAGGAAGTCCCAAAATGTTTCGGCTTCGTGACAACCACCCGGTAATCTCATGCCCATACCTACAATGGCGATGGGCTCAGGTACCTCGATTGGGTTCGCAGATAGTACATTGCTAAGAGGGTCACTTAATTAACTAGCGAGTGGGAAATTAGGGCAACAAACCCGTTTGCATGACTGTTGATACTGTTCGTGCCGTTGATATGATTTGCGTACCTCCCGGAGCTCTGCTCCTGCGTCTGAATTGCAGATGAAGGCATTACAACAGCATAGAAAAGTTGAATGTGTAGTTTGATGGGTTGTAGTCAGACGAGGAGGCGTGCCCAATATAGCAGACTGGTTCCTGTGGCGGGAGGGACTGCTGTATAGCGTACCAATTGAACGAAGGAGCGTGTGTGTAAGCTTTGAGATAACAGCTACGTAGGTACACACAAACCCGATCGATAGTCGTAAGCCATAAGCCCGCTTATGTTGAGTAACATACATTTTCCAAATAAGAGGAGCTCTTACGAACTCGTGACTACAACCAGGTATCATGGTCTCGCCTTCGCATCTTTCCGGGGGGGGTGGTGGTGTAGGGATCAACTATCAGTAAATGTGCCACACCCCTCAGCCCCACTTTTTCTCAGCTTAGCAGGGGCAGGTCGCAGATCCCTTGTGTAGCCCGGGTCGCTCTTTTAGCTAGTTTTCGCTTATTTCATATAAAGAAATACGTCGTAACCACAGCAAAGCTCCCTAAGTTGCATGCAGCCAAGCGCCTAGTAGGTATTAATTTATATGCTATAGACTTGGCTGTTACCTTAGTCCCCAGCTACTGGTAGTCTATTGAATGTCTTGAATTGGATATTAATTCTGTGGCACAGTCAACGTAGCTCACCAGCCTATATGCCTTAGCATTCCCAAGCATCTGGTTCAAATAGTCACGTCGACGCCCAACAAATGCTACCCTAACACGAGAAGCCTCGGTCACCGATAAGAGCCTTTAATATACTGCGCCGCAAATCAACCCCAAGTACCCAGATGATATAATATCTTGCCAAGATAAGATTGTAAATTAAGTTCTGGAAGGACGCTCACACTCTTACAGGCCATGACAGGAGCCTTCACATGCTTGACAATCGCCTACGATCAATCATAGGAAACCGCAGAAATCCTGTGCTGTTGCAGCAAGGTGATGCTTCCCGTACGCCTCTATTCCTGATTCACGACTCCAGTGGGACTGTCTTTAATTACTTCAAGCTGGAGCCTCTCGGCAGGCCTGTCTACACTATCTACAACCTATGGTTCCAAAACACTGAAAAATGGAATGGTGGTACGATGCTTTTTGTTGAAAAATACATCGAATTAATTAAGAGCATAAGCGGAGTGGCAATATCTTGGTTGGAGGTGCGTCGACTTTGGTCAAAAGTTCAAGTCTACATTAAAGCTGACACAGAATCAGGTTGGTCCCTTGGAGGGCAGCTTGGTCTTGACATCGGTCGGGTACTTAGCAAGGACAAACGATCTTGGCTGCGCGTGGCGGGGTGTCACGAAACTGGAAAGAAAATAAAGACTAGTTGGACCGTATCGAGGCAGAGGAACCGCCACCCACAGTTTTTATCCATGCGACCAAGTACATCCCGGTCAAAAATTTAGAGACAGGAGCTGTTGTTATGTTGATCGCTTTTGTGAAGCTAAAAACGGGATTTCTTTCCACATCAGAACTTTATTGTGGCTGTCTAGGAAATTTCTACACATTACTTCGGACTCTTTGAAAAGGGAATTGTACGTTGAATATTGCCTAATAGATTGTGCACCACTAACGACACCTTAAAGGCAAAAGAGACATCGGACAAGCTCCTTAAAGCGTGCGACCTACTAACAGAAGATTAAGGCTTGTGTTCACTTGTTGTTTTTCCTTATACACTTTACATAGACGGGATAAGCCAACTTGGCATTAAGCTCCAACCTTATTAGTCCCTCCTGTGGTTGAGACTCTCTTATGAGTAAGATGCTTTCGTATTCTTGGCAGAGCCTTGCGAAAAAGTACTACATCTGAACATTGGCGAACTGTTGGCCAAGGCAAATCCGCGGCCCGTGGTTGAAGGGGACGAACTCCCACTTGCTTCCAGGCTTCCACGTTTCTGATGGAAATTTGTTAGTTGCAGTTCCAGGATGTTGGGGTTTAATATGCAGCACTCATCCCATCTCTCCGGACGCCACTTGCTGGCGTCATTGGCACTAAGGTCTTCGCGGTTCTGTAGTGACAGCAAGCTGTAAATTACGCACTATAATTAGTAAGGGGGCTTGACGGCCGTTATGAAAGGGGAGGACTTGCTGATTTGGGTGCCTTTTAAAACAGCCACGGGTGATCGGCCGTCGGCTCCACCTCCTCGTGGCAGGGTAATATCTTTGACCGGTACTCGAGGATTGTATCCCACTGATTGAATAATGCCGCATGGCTTTGCCTAGCACATTTCCTATGACAGATGGTGTGAATATACTCACGGGGATGATGATTTCGAAGAGTTTCCTTGATAACCATCTTAATGTACTTTAACTTCTGTAGGTTAGCTAACGTCGGCAGTTTGTTTGAAACGATGCTGCTTGGGAGTCAATTATAAACCCAAGTAGGAGGAACATTTTTGCCTCACTGCTCTTCCACCTCGGCTTTCATTTTGGCGAACACATGTGGTCTTTCCGCAATTTCATAAACCGCAAAGGCAAGGGCGGTGGCACACGGATCCTTACCAGCACTCAAATTACTGGTTACTGCATTCCTAATGTCTGACCGACTCTTTCCCCGGCGGACGAGGTCGTCGATAAGACAGGTCGACGAGGCTGCACTATCACCCGTCCTTAAGAAGGCTTTGTCCGCCATTGCATTCTGGTAGTCTTGAAGAAACCTAACGGCCTGCGGCGCGAGATATTTATCATCGAGCCAAACGCCGACTTTTCCCAGAAACTGTCTGAGACAAGCGATTTTCTGCAGCGTTTCCATTGCACTGCGGAATTGCTGCTGGTTCGAAGTCAAAGAGTTGGTTGACTCGCCAAGGAACACCTCTGTCACCACATCCAACTGTAAACGATCTACAATATCTGCAGCATCGTTACCTTCCTTATCGAGGAGAGCAAAGGAGTTAATAATATGTCTCTCGGTTACGGACAAAACCGATTCTCGCACGTAGCTTAACTGCTTTAATAAGAAGCGTATTCCAAATGCATTGTTGAGCAACCACTTACATGCATTCGGTACAATGCTGCTTCAGCTTTCCACCCCTCTCCGTTCACTATATCTATCAGCTCTAATCTAATCTTTGAGGAATCCTACGAAAAGGTACGTACTCCGAAAAATGGCGTCGTCGAAGATGTGGTAGAATATTTTACGCTGCGCATCCGACTTGGCAAGCTCGGAGAACTAGATTTTATCAGCTCTACGCGAAAACGTTGAGTAACGGACGGATAGAAGATACCTGTGTTTCTTGAATCGCTCTGATGTTCTCGGGGTCATCGGTCATGACAAGCTTCTCACCAAACATGCGCAGTTCTATCGTGTGATTATGCTTCTCCAGAAGATGTTGACTCCATAGGTGAAATATGTGGCTTTTCACCGCTTTGAGCATGCCAATAAACAGGTTAAGCCCTAGATGCAATCAGTCTTCATGTATTCAGAGCTGAAAGAGGAGTATACCAAACAGGTTCGACGAAACTACGGCCGGAGGGTTTGCGCCCAAGGCGCCATACCGCCGATTTGTACGAAGGGTAGAGTACAAATTTGTAACAACAAACAGGAAGAATGCGACAACACCGCCGGTAGCGAGTATAGACGTGTCGAAATCCATCATCTTAGCTGGAACGAATGGAAGGTTCATGTTTGGCTGGTGGAAGAAGATACCCAACTGGCCCAAGGTGATCAGATGCGGGAAGACATTCACGATAGATAAAAGGTGAAATCCGCTCACTGCGTGCCCCCTGTGTCACTTTAGTTGCTGACCACCATCAGTTAGGAAAGGGTTGCTGAGTTGGCTTATTTGTCATTTTTGTGCATGCACGAGCGGCCTGCATTGCATCAGTTGTACAACCCTCGCATCTGTTGGGTCTGCTTTCTCGAGCTGTGCCACCAACGCGGTCCTTCATTTCCTTGCCTAGGTCGCTAAGCTGGCGCTCGTCGGTTCTTGCTTACTAATGTTCCCTTCTTTCCCCTCACCCATACGCCTGGTCCCGGTATCAACACTCTTACACCGTCTCACCACATAACAATCGACGCGCTGTTTCAATAATGTTGGACACATTGATTCCAACTCTAGGCTTTGCGAGAGCATTTCTCTGGCTCTGCGCGCTCGTGCCTGGCTTGGTTCGTCTTCTTCGCTACTCCCTTCGTAGGATAAGAGCAGATTGGCTGATTCACACACCAGATTCTCGCAAATGCACTTTACAACGTGTACTTGCATCCTCTACGGCATGTGCCAGGACCTTTTTGGGCCAGAGCGAGCGCTATACCATCATGGTATTACACGGCTGGCGGTAAGCGCCATATTTGGCTGTGGCAGTTATTCCAGATCTATGGCAAGAGGATCCGCGTCGCGCCCAATTTGGTCCTGTTCTGTGACCCAGAGGCCTATGCGGCCATCTATGGTATAAAGTCCAATGTTCGACGGAGCACATTCTATGTGGGATTGACCAAGAACATTCGGGAAAAAACAACCCTGAACACCATCGACCCCGTGGAGCACGCCCAAAGACGCAAGATGCTCAACACATGCTTCACTGATCAGTCCGTGACTGCCATCTCTGCTTTTATCAGTGAGCATATCGACCGTTGGCACCAGATTCTGTTGGATGAGCATGATAGCACAACCAAGTGGTCGGCCTCTGTAGACCTCGGTGAGAGAATAGATCATCTTGTGTTTGATATCATGGGTGATCTCAGCTTTGGGAGATCATTCAACATCAAGGAGCCTGGTGACAACCTTCTGAGGGAGGTGCCACATAACATTATGCAATACCTGAAATTCTATTACCCAGTAAGAACTATTTCCTTCCTACTTCTCAGCGAGATGCGGCTCATAAGAATAATTACTAATCTTGAATGAAGATGTGCCGCTCACCTTTCCTAAGTCTGATCATTTGGCTCAAGCCTCGCGGCTTAGATCGACTCGTGGAGCTCATCACCCCGCGAGCTGTACGGCAATTCAACGACTTCGTCTTCGATAGTGTTACGAAACGACTTGAGCTATATAAGAAGCAAGAGAATATCCCTGAGCACGAGCGCCGTCAAGACATGTTCTATTTCTTGTGCAAATGTCAAGATTCCAGCACAGGTCACGCAGCGTATACCGAAGATGAGCTTCGCGCAGAGGCTAGTTTACTTATCATCGCTGGGTCCGATACTACGACTGCCAGCCTTGCTAGCATCTTCTGGTACCTGGTCAGAGCGCCAAGGTGCTATCGGAAACTTGTCGACGAGTTGCGAAGAACATTTAAGACAGCAGAAGATGTCATCTACGGTCCAAAGCTTATGCGTTGCACATATCTTCGGGCATGTATTGATGAGGGAATGCGTCTTGTTCCCCCTGGGCCCTGCGAACCTCCCCGAGAGGTTCTTGCCGGTGGTCTCAATGTTCTAAACGACCATTATCCCAAAGGAACTATAGTTGGCACGGCTCCCTGGTGCGACTCTCTCAATGTGGATGTCTATGGAGATCCAGGAGTTTTCCGACCGGAGCGCTGGATTGTAGATGAGACTGCGGGAACCACCAAGGAGATGGTAGCCCAGATTCGCACCAACTTTCACCCGTTTCTCACTGGACCAGGTAGTTGTGCTGGGAAGAACATAGCACTAGCGGAGATCCTCCTTGTAGTCGCGAGGACACTACTCCGTTTTGATTTGAGAAAAACACCTGGATCGACGTTGGGGGAAGGTAGCCCCGAGCTGGGCTGGGGTGAAAGGAACAGGAAACAGTTTCAAGTAGTAGATGCATATATCTCATTCAAGCAAGGCCCAGACGTTCAATTCAGGAAGAGGCCGTTTCCTGAAGCGAAGTTCCATTGAACCTAAGCTTAGATAGAGAACGAATGGCGAAGAGTGTAGAGTTAGAGCTGGGGATCCTACTTTGGTCCACCGATAATGAGACAAGGGAATTAATTGATATCAATATCATGACTCTGAGGTCTCTTTCGTTTCCGTCCTTCCCTTTCTCTTTTATTGTACTCTATTTCTGGTCTGACCAAGCTGTCCATATTCATGATGGATTCCCTTAGCCATACCGGCTTACCATAGCATGTTTAGTGGGAAAGCCCACTAATGTCAGTTGCACGAGTCTCAACTGTCTGGTTCTTCTCATGATTTACTATATACCTATGCAACCCAAAGCCTACGTAAGGTTACGACATATGGCTATCCTGCGGAATCCATCGTCATGGTAGCTAACTTACCTCAGACTCGAATCAAACACGGCCACATATCTCATTAAAGTGGTTATTCGGAGCATATGCCCGAAGACAAACCGGAATATTACATTATACCAGACGGGAACGGCGTACAGTAAATCCTGTGTATACGCGCCGCAAGTGCTACAACTTCGGTCGTAGCCCTTTTGTGCTCGAGAGGTGCGGGGTTCCACGCGCCAAGTTTGAGCTTCTGTGGTGTCTAACTATGTTGTGCAATAAATGTATGCAGATGAAATTTCGGTCACCGACGATGAATGACCTACAACGCACCAGGTTCCTAAGTCTTGATGCAGTAGGACGGCCCATGTCATGTACAATAGATTGGATTGCGGACCGTTGGGTCTCGGCCGCCCGTTTTCACTTCGCCACATGCAGTCAGAATTCTGGGCCAATCGTTGTAGTAAACGCTTGATATCGGCGCACCCCAGATCCTAGCATCACTAAGGTGGTAGCCAAAGGTTGTAGCACCCTATGGATACTTCTGCATATCACCGATCATGGTGACGTCTAAGCTTCTTACCCTAGATAACGTCAGAATGATCTGTCTCAAGCACATACCTTCCTTGTGTTGTAGGGGCCCTGCCGTCTGTGCTTTTCTTCAGACAACAGTTAATTGCCGCGAACCAGGCTGAGTTCGACCAGACCTATCGACGCCATCCACATTTTCCATTTTCAAAGATACGATTGGGAATGAACCCCCATTAGCACGCTCCATCGACCAAGACCAAAGGCACTTCACTTACCCCATCATGGTTCAGATCTCTACTGCTGAACAGCTCATGAGGTTGCCTCCTGAGTTCCTTGCCGAGGATACCAGTCGAGTGCTCTTCAACGTCACGACCGCCTTCACAGTCATAACATAACTACTCTCGTTTACATCTTATTCCTCATTTCTCGAGTGTTTTGTGCCGAGCGCGACAATTTGGAAATCTGGATACTTCCAGTGTTTTCCTACATTTTCTGTGTGGGGCTTTGGGCGCTTAGCTTTTGTAAATTGTCCCAGTCGTACCCCATCTCTCGCGTTAGAGACGTCTGCCGTCCACAACATTCTTACTAACTTCAATCTGACAGTGCTCGCCACCAAAGGAGGCGCTGGTCGTCATGTGGCTTACTGGTTTCTGACCGACCCGACCGTCATGACGACATATTTCAAGATACAAACGGCGGCCGAGTTCGTTTACGTCGCAGCATGTCTGTTCCCAAAGCTCTCGGTCTTAGTCTTGTATCTCAGGATCTTTACTGAACGCATTATGCGAATCTGCACATGGATTGTTATTGGGGTGTGCGTAGCTCACGCCATCGCCAATATTATTGCGTCCTTCACCATATGTCGACCATTCGAATTCAAATGGAACAAGGCTATTGATGGTCATTGTGCTAATGTCATGGCAAGCTACCGCTACGTCAGCCTGCCACATATCCTTACCGACATTGCCATCCTCGTTCTTCCCTTGCCGAGTCTGTATGGTTTGCTGATGAACAAGAGAAGGAAGTTGGGAATCTTTCTCACGTTCTTTATGGGAAGCTTGTAAGTTCTCATCTCACTCATGAAGGAGGAAGAGCTCCCCGGTTTTGTGCTCTCAGTGTTCTCGCCACAAAGCTGACTAGTGTTCTTTCCTTTCTTGTAGGGGCATCATTACCAGCATCATCCGCTGCGTCAGCTTCTACACGATTGACCTTGAGTCAGATCCAACATGGTACGCGCCGACTTTGTTCTCGTACACCATCATTGAGCCAAGCGCATATTTCATGTGCTCTTGTTTCACATCCCTTCGACCGCTGTTGAAAGTGGTCTACAAGTGGATGCGCACCAAGGCAGACAGCTACTACAGCCCTGGCACAGACAACAGTGGCCACTCGGAGATATCTCTTAGAACCCTCAAGGGTAGCCACAGAACATCGATCTCGGCGGCAAAGACCTTGTCAAAGCGTGATGATGATGATAAGTCTCACTTTATTCGTCTTGACGAGTCTGTTGAGGTTGATGTTTCGCCACGGGATGTATGAGGAAGGGTTTAGGTGGAACGAAGCAAATAGCATTATGTCGAGGCTCAGATCGTGTGCTTCGCCTATGGCTGATATTCCTGAAAGGGCTCGTTTTCCTAGTTATTTATCAGGTTTCTTGAATTCTTGTCATTACTTACTCATTGTTTTGGCGCTATATATACTGTAGTTCGTCCCTCCTCAATACAATCAACTCAGTTCCACTACTCCGATTTACCATTTATCAGCTCGAATCCCACAAGATATTTCCTTATATGAACTAAAGAACGCGATGATGAGAGGAAAAAGAGCCATTGGATGTAACTACGTGTTCGTTCGTATCGAATATCCGTGAGGAAAGATATAGCTACCCGGCTGTTCAGTCTTAGAGTTATCATAGATGCAACTAGAGAAGACAAGTCATTTCGTAAGCAATACTAGAGACAGAACAGATGGTTGGGTTTGTTTGTCGCTACCATATATGGAGACCATGAGAAACTACCATGTCTTTACTATCAGGCTAGCACCTCGAAACTTTGGATAGTGCCATTGTAATCTTCCAGTACCGACTCTCATCCTCCCATGGTCCTCCTGATAATCTCCCCGTACCGACTCTCATCCTTCCATGGTCCTCCTGACGATCTCCCAGTACCGACTCTCGTCCTTCCGTAGATGTGCGACATGGGCCGAACGCTCATATTTCTCCAACGCAGCGGAGAAACCTTTAGTCTTAGCCTCGGCGGCGTGTGCCTCAACATCTTTATAGTCGATCAATGCATCAGTCGAACTGTAGATGTACACACGTCGCACTTCGGCCATGTTACCCGGATCATCGTTATGCGACTTGTACCAGTCGCGCAACGAGTTGGGCAAAAGGCCTAGGGCCATGGAGGTAGTCCAGAAAGCGGCGAAGGCGTAGAGGAAAGGCGCAGCAATCAGCTGCTGAAGGAATGGGAGACCGACACTGACGAAGGCCACGGCACGAGGGATGCGGAAGAGGCCTGGGCACGAATCAAAAATGGTAACGTGTGGGGGAAGGCGCTTGTCGTGGTTGGGGCCTGCCGTGGCGGCGAATTGCTCGTACAAGTTGGCGATGCTGGAGGAGCCGCCATTGGAGAAGATGTGAATGAGAAGAGGTGGCGAAAGAGACGAGAGCGGCGTCTGCAACGCAGCGCGAACGACGGAAGCGGCGACTCTCATGGCAGGGCCGATCTGCGATGGGCGAAAAATGCAGTTCATGGTGCTCCTAAGAAGAAGTATCTGGGCAGCAGGATACAAGGCCTGGTACTTGGATATGTACTTGGCGATGTGGGCATCTCTGGCATCAGTCCAACTGGAGATGATGATGAGTCGTGGTTGGTGGTCTGCACTTGTGCTTGTGCTTGACCCCTCTGATGGCCGGTACAAGGAGACGAGCGGGTTAAGCTTCTCCATGAAGGAGAGGGTCCTTGGCGCAGTTTCTGGGGCTGGTGCGGCGGCTGACATGGTGCTGTGGGTTGGCTAGATGTGTTAATGCTGGGAAAGGAGGAGAAGAGGTTGCTGAAGTCAATGTGAAGTTGCGTGCGGCACAGAAGCCCAGGGTTGTTGCCTAATCCGGACCCCCACTAAATTGTGGCGGTCGCGCTAATATGGACGAGAATTAGTGCACTACCACCATCCCATCTGTACGTTCCGATATTATGTCGTGTTACACGCCACCACTGAACTCGCCTCGCCGTTGCATCGCTTTCTGGTCGGGTGATAGGCCACGTATGTCATTGTCCAACCCCCAATACCGTCATCCTACCGAATATCATACGCCCTCATACTGTAACGTAGCTGACAAGGATCTTGGCAATGCTGCAATATATCAAGGCAATGAAGAAGGAATTCTAAACACCAGCCCGCCAGAGAGGGAAGCCCTCGCTGGCGACCTCGACTGGGACAGTCCTGGCGATTGCGGCAACCCTCGCAACTGGCCGCTATGGCAGAGAATTCTCCACAGTGCCGTACCCGCCGTCCGGTCATTTGGGCTGTGCGTAGCGCCTAACCACCATTCTGACCCTGTCTTCTAGATGTGTTAGTATCTCGAGCCTAGTTGCCGCGATACCCCTTTCAGCATCAATTCGGCCGGAGCAGAAATGTTGCCCTTTTGCCCGTCACACTATACATCGTGGGTTTCAGTATTGGGCCTTGCATTGCATCACCTCTCTCTAAACTATACGGCCGTCGCTGCATCTATTGGACCAATCTTCCCCTACTTATCATCTTCAACGCCATAGCTGCAGCCTCTAGCAATTTCGTCGTCCTCGTCGTGTTCAGGTTTTTGGCCGGTGTAGGTGGTTCTAGCGTCCTGGCCTGCCGCCGGCTCCTTGTTTGACATTTGGAACAAGAGAGATGCAGGGCGAGTGGGTGTGCCTTACGCCCTAGCACCATTTCTTGGCCCTTTATTGGGCCCCCTGATCGCTGCCTACATTCTCGACCCCAGTACGATAATGACTGGAGGTGGACCATGTGGATTGTTCTCTGCATCCTGGCACCTGTCGCTCTAACGCTTCCCTTAATGAAAGAGACTTCCAAGAGCCGTATCCTGTACTTGAGACACAGAAAACCCGGGAATGGTTAGCTCGACATAACGGCCTCGTCCCGAATCGAGACGATCCAAAGGGGGTTGCTGAGACCGCTACACATGGCTATTTTTGAGGTATCGTGCCCTCGTCCCATTTCTTGTGAAAGCGACAGATCCTTGCTCACCTGACACATTCAACCGCTTTCATTTCTCCTTGGTCTTTACACGGCTTACAGTTTCGCCACGATCTTTCTTCAATTTTTCGGTTCTTATGCATACATCTACTCGACCGGCTACCACTTCAATAGCCGGCAGATTGCTCTCTGTTATATCTCCGTTATTGTCGGTAAGTCACAATCTCCTGTACGACAACCACATGCCTCGACCCCTGATTGACAGCTATTAAGCTTCCTCCTAGCAGTGCTCACATTTGGCGTCTTTGATGCGGTAAAACACCAAAAGGTGGCACGAACCAAGGGTAAAGTTGTGCCAGAAAATCGACTCTACGCAGCTCTATTCGGTTCTCCCCTGATCCCATCGGGCTGTTCGTAAACCAATCACCTCAGTAGAAAATTATAAATGTGGCCGACATCTGATTTACTGCCCTCACAGTGGTACGCGTGGGCGCCATGTGCTGGCGTTCACTGGACAGTGCCGGCGCTAGCTGGTCTGCCCGTAGACTGGGGAACGCTGACGGCATTTCTCACGACCATAGCATACATCGTCGACGTCTACGGTTGCACCAACTCTGCATCTGCTGCGGCAGCCAGCGGACTGCTGCGGTTCCTCATGGGAGCGGCTTTCCCATTGTTCATCATACAGCTATATTAGTCACTATGGCGCAGTCTTACTAACCCAATAGGCTAGACAAGACTTGTACTCCTAGGAATCTTTCCTCGTAGGTAAGCGCGTGTCCTTGCGAGCTAGTAGCATATGTTCGACGGTCTCTCAGGACAGGAGACTGAGTTATCTATTTCTATGTTGTTCTTAGAGCCTCACATAATGTCATTATCTAGTCAAACATATCAGATATTTATGATAAGTCTCATCCAGCTAACGAAGAATTCGAACCGAGGACAAACACTGCGGTTCCGCCGTATAATTCTAGCGAGAAAATAGAGGCTTAAGCTGAGATTGAACAGTCTATCCTTTCATACATTCCATTATACAAATTCGACATATGGTTTTGACCTACTAATTGTGCTGAAAACACGTATGGATATTCATCGGAACCACCGCAGCTTGATCCTTTTTTTACAACTCTGATATCTGCATGTTCCATAAAAATAGTCTCTAGAAAATCAAATCTTCTGTTACCAGCGCGTCAAGAGCCTGCTCAACAGCCTGGCTCAGCCTTGTTATAATCTGGCCTTGCTGTTAGTATAACAGGCTGGCAAAGCTTCTGAAAATTGGCTCAGTCATAGACCATGGCCTGCTCAAGGCAGTTTAGTCCTAAAAACTCATGGTATGCAACACACTAACGTTGTTTCAGTAAGAGTCAGATCATCAAATGATGGTCACAATGGAAGCAGACCAGAATACCAAAACTATAAACTTCAGTCAACATCCACAAGCTCTTAGCCAGTCTCCGTAATCGCTTAATCCTATCACAATCATTTAAATTTGTTCGAATTTTCTTCCAGGCCGAGCTGATTATAACAGCTTCCTACATTACATCAGAATTTCCTCTCTACCCCTCGCGCGTTGTACTGAATAACGTCTGATGAGCACACACATTACTTCTTCTTCTAGGCGACATATTTCTTTGAACCGCTGGGTTAGGCTTAAAGTCGGTTCAAAGTTCGGCACACAGTTGGTCAGCTTATATCTTGCGATACCTAGTTGCTCTTAGAAGTCAATCTGCGATCGATAGCTACCAACGGTAAAATACAAAAAGTGCAATTGCATTAAGTGCGCTGGGTTGCCCTCAATCTCGTTAATCCATTAGTGCTCCAACTATGTACTAAGATCTTGAGGGCACCTCATACACGTTGTTTCTTGACTTCGGATAGACTACTAGGATACATCTTGATGCTCAGCACCGATTCCGAAGCTCAATAAGAGAAGCAGCGTTCATTTAGGAGGTTCTAGTCGCTTTATAAAAGGAAATGTGTACTTTCTAAATGTACCACCTAGGCAATTCACCACCTCATGGTGCCGAAGTGTTTGCGCGTAGTCCAGCGGTGGCTTACGTTCGTGGTCTTGCAGATATATCGGAGCCCCGAGCTCGAGCAACTTTTTGACAACCACAATATTTCCTTGATATGCTGCATAATGAAGCGCCGTTAGCCCGCGTGGACCTTCTGCGTCAACGTCTATCCCGTAATCCAATAGGAAGTCGACTACATCTGAGTCTCTAATCGAGGAAAAGGCAAGCTTGTACAATGCATTCACACCAGAGGCCTCTGTCGTCTGCAGCGTACTCTTCAAGAAGCAATCAAATAGCTCCGCCAATTCCTTTGTCAATGGAGTAAAAGAGCGCACAGATAGTGCCACCGCAGCTTTTGTGCACGTTTGCGCCGTATGAGAGCAAGGTAGAGATCATTCTATGGTCATTAGTGTCTAACGCCATGCTGAGCCGTGTGGCAAGATCGTTGTTGGTTGTTTCGATATCCGCACCCCCTACAAGGAGGACATTGACTGCGTGAATACGTTTTTAAACGACGGCTGTGTGTAGTGGAGTATTACCTTAATATCGCGGAGTTTGGTCAACGCACCATGTGCCAACAGGAGTGGTATGTGCCAGTCGAACTCTCCTTCGATCGTGATATGGAGCAGCGTGCTTTTGACTATTTTGGACTGGTTGTTGATATCTTCGCCCTCTCGTAATAGCATGCGCATCGAAAGGGCTCTGTTATACGATGTCGCGGTAGCGACAGGAGTAGCCGGCATCTGTTTAATATCGATGGTCGCGTTCCTGTCGCGGAGAAACTTCAGGTTTTCGCTCTTCGCCACTTAGCCCAAGATGCACCGACCTTCATTGACGGTGTCCACATCCGCCCCGCAATCAATTCCACCATTTTGCTGACGCGAGTAAGAACGGAATAGTGTCCGATCACCCATTTGAGAGCCTTGTTGGGGTCCTTGCGGTACGACTTCCAGCCTTTGAATCCCGTATCCGCCAGAGACTTGAGTGCAATCACGAAATATTTTGCTGCCAGGATTTCGAAGCACTGCCATCGAGGGTTTTATCGATAAGGTGATCGTAGATGCCGGTGTTGGGAGAAAATGCTTACCCTTGCTTTGATTCCATTTAGTTTCGCCGGCAGAAGCACTAACTCGTTGGACCTATAAGTGTCTGAAGAGTACACTTTGGCGATATGTTTGAATGGTGTGGCTCTAAATGGTGTGGCTACCGCTCTACCAGGTAGTGCAAACCTTTCAAAGGCCGTAGCTTGGTTGGACTAAGCCCAGTTTTTCTCCCAATACGTCCGAAAATCACATGGTGCGTTGTTTCGAAGCGGGTCAGGGTTTATAAAATGTTCGTTATTAAACACGT
The DNA here is from genome assembly GCA_010093585.1 of Melanomma pulvis-pyrius CBS 109.77. Lineage (NCBI taxonomy): Eukaryota > Fungi > Ascomycota > Dothideomycetes > Pleosporales > Melanommataceae > Melanomma > Melanomma pulvis-pyrius. The sequence continues at coordinate 111,556 of MU001768.1, read as the reverse complement.
CGGTTAATAGATAATTTGAAGAAGCCGGCGATGGTCTGCCAATCGAGAAGGTGTTCAGTCGCATACTCGGCACCTAGTCCCTGAGCGGTGACCGCTCCGTATGCGCTTACAATGACGGCATTCCGCCAGTGACACTCAACCCACTTCCCGAAGCGCAGGCTTCGATTTTTAGGGTGGCCGCACTATATCTTATCTTATACCTCTCCTATTTCATCGTGTTCCCCTTCTATGATGTTTCCAAGTTCCAGTTCAGGAGAGAGGTGACAGGTTCCTATTCGGGCATGAAATGCAAGTTTTGAAACCCATGGTGTCCTACTCCCTAGTGAGCTCTGCGCGTGATGATATGGTGGCTTGGCGCTGTCTGCAGTCACCCAAGATGCGGCGGTGCAGATCCAAATTTTAAGGAGATCCTATCAACCAGGGCATACACAGGCTTATTCTCTCCTGTAATCTTCTTGCACGGTCCATCACACTCTTTCTCGGCTGTATGTTTTCCATTTGGGTTCAGCAGTCTCTGTAAACGACCCTGTATTTGTAGTAGTCGCAGTGTAGATGCTGGCGCTCGAAAATACAGAAAGAATGCGATAGTGAAGCGATCAATTTGAGGTGAAGGACAAAGCACGATGTAGTAGATAAGACGGAGGGATATTCTGCCTAATTGAGTATAGTAAATCTAAGGCTAGGTTGTAACATGTTATCAGGAGTACAGATAATGCGCAACTACTACTGCAAGCGGCATAGAGAGAAGCTCAAGAGTAAGATCTCGGAAACTAAAGTGCAGGTGGAGCTATTGAGCAAAGGAACGTTTACGGCTGAACGAACCATACCAGCAGCAGTCATACTAACAATACTACATAAAGCACCGCTACGAATACTTTCTTAAAATGTCTTCAACAACCCGAATGTTTTCCCGCCAAAAGTCCTGTCTCTCATCCTCGGGTAAGTCTTTCGGTCTCCATTCAGGCTTCATGAACAGGCCGAACCTGAACCACTCCAGGAACGCTTGTGTCGTTTCGCTCTGGTCCCACTGCTTCCAGTCAGGGATAGTTGCCCAGAAAGCCTCGCGGAGTTCATTAGCGCCTTCGTATTCCGGGCCAAATCCATTGGGTGAAGGCTTGCGGAAGAGCATCTCAATAATTCGGTGGAGCGATGCATATGGTGCGCTGGCTACGAATTCCCAATCAATGACCGCTTGTATCTCAGTGTGTGTCTCACTGGACACAATGATGTTATGAAGGCCCATGTCCGCGTGCATGGCGACGATGGGGATGTCCTCGACGATGGCGGGAATATTGTGCAGATGTTTGCTGACAAAGTCCCTGATACGATCGAGAAACCGCTCTTTATATTCTTCAATGGCTTGCTGCTTTTCGAGGGCGATGAGAGAGGATCTGATATGCTCTCGGAGGTATTCGCGTACAGAAGTGAATGGGCCGCCGAGCCCATAGTGTCGATCGGGTCCAATCCCAAGAACAACTTGGCCACCAACTTCACCGGCGGTAAGTTCACCGATCATATGATGCTCTGGAAGCTGAACTGTCCAGCAAGCTTGGAACGCGAGGGCCATATCTCGCACAAATATGAGCTTCTTCTCGTGTGATAATCTAGGGTACACGGATGATGCCATGACGCCTGGTATCAGTCGAGTTATTTGCCGGCCCATGCCTGTAGCCTCTTGTCGTTCCATCTCTCTTGGTATTGGGTAGACGGGAGGCACAGGTAAGATGTGAGAGTCAATCGTCCTCGAAATCAAGGTCATGAACGCATCCATAGAAGCTACACGGCCGTGGTGGCGAAGCTGAACAACGTATGTAACGTCTTGACTCTCTTGGACAGTGACCTTGTACGAGATACTTAGCGCGCCATCTGTGAATCTCGTCGAAGAAGCCAAATGTTGACCTGTTGCGGCTAAGACTGCCTCTGCAAGCTCTGTTTCGGAGAGTACGATGGGCGCTGGAGGCGAGATCTCTTTTGAGCGCCTATCAATTTTGACCAGGTATCGAAGAATGGGCGTAGCAGATTCGTCAATATCCTCCAACGCTGCCGACCAAGAGAAAGTAGTGGGCGTCGCTTCAATCAGCGCATAGCCCACACCTTTCCCTTTTGGAGGACCGATTGCGCCAGAGAAAATGTAAGCTAAAAGTGCCGACACGGCTTCATCTTGCGTCATGAGTTCTTCAGACATGATTAGAGAAGATCCAGGTAACGGAATAAATGCCCACAGGAAAGGCAAAGGAGGCAATGCGTGTTGTAGCAGTGACGCGATAAGGGAACAAAAAGAGGTGGTAGAAAAAGGCGGTCAAGTTCGGGGAAAAATTTCGGTAAGGGCCCGAAGATCTGTTAGATGCATAAATCGAAGGTTTGCTTGGCGCGCTCTCGCGTTTTGCATCGCGCGTTTTTTTTGAACACCAAAATTCAACATGTCCCCTAAGGCCTTAAAGAATATAAGAACTCCTAGGGTTGTACAGTTTTATACGAGGATTTTAAATCTTTTTAAATTATCTAATTATCTCTGCGCGTTGTAAAGATGTAGGGGGGTAGAATTTTGGTGTATGCAGTAGGCTGCGCGCGCACATTAGCAACCTCACCACGTTAAAAATTAGCATAACCTCTAAGGCCCTACAGAATCTAAGAATTCCTAGGATTATATAGTTTTGTACAAGGATTTCAAATCTTTAGAATTATCTGATTATCTCTACGCGGTGTAGAAATGTAGGGGGCTAACTTTTAAGGATTTTGAGAGGTAGGCGAATCAAAACGCGAGAGCGCGCCAAGCAAACCTTCGATTTATGCATCCAACAGATAGATCTAAGAGGCAGATAGAATGCGTGTGGCGCACGGCTTGAGTTCAGGCCATATTAAGCGAACCATTAGCATCGGCTATGGCGCTGACCATTCCCGTAGAAAGACAAACTTGTTGAGCAGGTATGGATTGTTATAATGGAATTGCAACATTTGCGCTCAGATTATTCTATTCCTTGGTCTTATTAGTCTTCAGCTCTATTTTATTTGTTGATTCCTTTGTGAAGTCAATTTCACCGATGTTTCAAATACGAACGCAGAGAAACACCTGGATTTAGGCGGCTACCACCTTACGGTGCATTACAACTTCTTCAAGTAGATCACCGAATCAGTAATCGAATGGTTTCCAAGAACTACTTGCGGCAATTTTGACCGTCATCTTAGGAGTCCTGCCTTTCTTTCGAAAGATGCGCACAACACGGTGTAGGAAACGGAGGAGGCTTCCGTAGAGTGTGGAAATGCTGTGGTAAATTCCAAAAGATATAGGCTCCTTCCGGAACTTCTCTTGTGTTGCACAAGAAGCCGATATAGTGGGAGTTCCGTAGCCAGCCGGTTGAGGGTCCGGAGATTCTTCTCAAAAAAGAAAAGTAATTACTAGCAAGCTGCAACACAGGTCTAGCGTCCCATCCTATCACCGCAAACTTAGGGTGGGATTGTACTATCTACCCTATAGACTCAAAGAATACAAACTGTATAGTCGCAACTGGTGCTTGGAATTTTACCTCCGTCTTCTGAAAGGTCGATAACCTTGCTTTCGATGATTTTACAAATAGTCATCTGACTCGCTCTAGAGCATCACCCGAGGGCGTTATTGTGATTTTCGACAAATCTGCAATAAATTCGGTATGCTTCAAGTCAAACACACATGCACACAGGGGGATCAAGTTCTACTATTACAGCAAAGCTTCCAGGGCTCAAAATACTTTATATAACAGCTGGTGAGTTGCTTGATGTTTTGATTTACGCTACTGTTATCGCTCGCAAACCATATATTGAGCATTAGGAGGTAGCCCAATAACGGTAGTGCTACGTTGTTTGGAATCAGCAAGGTGCATGGCTGTTTGTGGAAGATCCTAGATCTTTGAGGGTGTTGGTCTTCTATGCACTGACGCGTATCAATTAATTATCCAGCTAAGAGGCTGCAACCAAAGAATATATGCTATTTCTCGTCACGAACACACTCTCGACGATGAAATTTCCGAATCACTATTGAAGACACATAACGAGATACCCATAGTCAAGTAATCAATTTTAATGCTATCTACCTCATAGCAATTGAGGTACTTACTAGGCCTTCTCTACGAATGATTCGTTATTCCACGGATTATATTTTCATACTTCTTGCCTCTAACGAGAACATTGACAGGAAATGGCTCGCCTAGGTCAAACGGATTCAGCTCCGTTTCGTTGAAGACACCTGCGGGCAGAAACTCAAAGCAATATAACAACCGAGTGAACGAGATGAAAAGCTCTTTTTGGGCGAGCCTATATCCAACACAGGATCTCATTCCCCCACTAAAGGCAAATTGCCACAGGTCATGTGTAATGCCGCCTCCGTCGTTCCTGCTTTTAAGCCAACGTTCAGGACGGAATTCTTCCGGTTTTTCGTAAAGATTACTACAAACGGCAACAGAGTTGATAAGAAACTCAGTCCCGGCTGGGAACTGATAGCCCTCAAATTCTAGGCTTTCCACGAGGACACGCTGCGGCATCAGAGGGACGGTAGGTCGCCAACGCAGCACCTCTTTGACCACGGCGCACATATAAGGCAATTGTTGTAAGTCATCCAGTTTAGGCAGTCTACAAGCATCTCCACACACGGAATCAATTTCCCTACGTGCGAGCTCCATCTTGTCCGGATGAGCTAAGCAAGCCATGATCCATGCGTTCATAGTCATGCGTGGGTTATCTGCGCCGGCACTGATTGCGAGCATCGTGAGATACATTTTTTGCTCTTCCGTACCAGAATAATCTTGAAGAATCGTTTCACGGACAAAAGAGGCTTCTGCACTGCGCCCTTTTATGTCTTTCCACCAGTGTCTGAAAACAATATTGTGGAATCTGCCGAGATTCTGCCAATATGGACGCCAGAACTGAAAGGCGATAGGTAACATGGCCAACCAAGGAAAAAACTCAACAGGACTGCTATTAATGGCGACCAGAAACGTTGAGGTAACTCTTTGCAAATCTTCGAGCTCCATTGATGACTTTTGTAGGGGCGCATTGGTGATGATCCGATTGATGACAGTTACCGCAAAGCGATAGTTATGTGCATACCATGATTTCGGCTCGTCGAGGTATGCCCGTAACAGCTCTAGACTTGCTTGTTCCACGAGTTGACCATGATTCTTGGAAGCTGCACCGAGGAGAAGCTGATGCAGTAAACGACGACCCTCTCTCCAGGCACTTGTCCTATGCAGAAATAGACGTTTGTTTTGACTAACAAGCTCTCCAGCAATAAGGAAATAGGGCCTCTCGTGTGTCTTCGTTGCTCTTTTGGCAATGATTTCATTGACGACGCGGCTGCTGTTCAGAAGAACCCAGGTTTTGGTTCCCATACTCAAGGTTGTCATTTCACCATAGAGTCCCTGTTGAGCCAGCTGTTTCTTCTCATCAGCAAATTGTATAGGGGATAGCTTATTGATCTTATTACCCATGGCACCATAGTTCGGTCATTCCGCACTTGTAGCCATTCCAACAAGCTACCGAGTATCGGATGTCCGCGGGGGCCCGGCGGCATGCTATATTTCCTGCCTCGTAACCTGCCCTTGATATGCGGTGGAAGATTCGCAATGTATACAATCACGCAGATACATAATAACGAAATTAAGGAAACCATGCTAGTCGAATAAGTAAGTGAGTAGACCATGGTAATTCAAATTGTTATAGAATTGTATAACGGGACTGTGGATATATCAGGTCTTATTGAGGGTTCGTAGACTTATTCTCCACGGTCATTTCGCGTGAGATCTTACCTAGAGCACCTAACCCTTATTGGGTTTACCAAATAATTAGGCTAGTATTTGTTGGTCCCAATTTTAAACTTATCCACCGCGCTTGTGATTTCTATGCCCCATTCACTACGCATTCACCATGTTTACTCCAATCAAAGTCGCTTTCCAAGGCTCATGGCTTTGCCGCTGGCCATTATTAACAGGTCATGATATGTACGCCGCACTTACTCAATAATATTCGCCGTCTTACGCCGCAATCATACTTATCTGCTCTCCCTTCGTTGTCCGACAGATCAGCCTCTTTATGAATGAATGCAGTCATCCATGCATCGTACGGTAACATAAAGTAGCAAGGATTCGTATCCGCCTTCCCTCTTGACTCGAAATCGAGGTGCTATGCGGTACTCATTGGCTACTAAAGACCCGATGTGACCGTTGAGGTGGATTTGTAGATTTCAAAAAGTTCGTATTTGTTAATGGCTCCGCGAAGTTCGTGAAAAGGGTGTATTCTAAAGACATCCAGCCTCAATCCGGGGTTGGGTTTGCCCCAATATCCCGAATGCGCCGAGGTACGTTTATGATCGATAGTAAAAGCGCCGCTCTACTGTACCGGCAGTACATGGCGAAAGTATTGTACATGGTCGGTGCGGACGCTGATGTATCTCAACCTCCTACTCGACTGTTTCGGACTGCGAACATGGCAGATATTAGTTAGCAAGGAAAGTCATTTTGATTGGTTCAAATTGCTGGGAGCGGCATTTGCTACCCCTCAACTTCATCCCCGTACGCACCGACCATGTACACTAATTTGGCCTTGTACTACAGTAAGCCTATATTATGCACGGGCAGATTATTTACGGGTTATATCATTATCACAGCGTCATCAATCAAGAAACTAAAAGAAGGTTATAATCAATAGATGACATCACAATCTTGCTCTAGAAGATAGCTTAGATTAACCTACATGCACCTTTTTTTCTTTTAGGTGAAAATATACTTACCACGAACTAGATATGGATACAGTAACTATATGCGGACGACCTCCGGTCGATGCAGTGGTGTGTCTTCCTTTCAGTAGAGTACTGTATAGTTCATGCGAATTTACAAGCGGGGAAGTCTGCAGCTCCAGATATTGCTTATATCAAGCCTGTACAGATTCATGTACAATCTCTAGCACACAAAACCTCTCATCTCCAACAATCGATCGAGTTCAAGTTACCAAGCCACACCTTAACCATTTCTCATCTCGTTCAGTTTATTTCTTCATATCACTTCCATCATAGCGGCCACTCAAATTCAAGACATGGATTTTTTCCCGCACCTGCCTCCATACTCCAATCCAAAATCGGGGCTTCTAGCAAAGATACCCTCCTCATTTATTCCGTACGCTCAGCTCATGCGTCTCGATCGCCCTGCCGGGCTCTACGCCTTCTACCTTCCCTATTTAATCGGCATTATGTATGCAGCCTGCATTGCGACAATTACTCCTCGACCTCAGACTCTACTAGGTCTGGCATTGGCCCTCCTCCCTTTCAATATAATTTTGCGCGGCGCAGCCTGCACCTGGAACGATAACGTGGATCAGCGTTTCGATCGGCGTGTTGAACGCTGCCGTCATAGGCCGATTGCGCGCGGCGCAGTCTCGACCATGCAGGCCAATATCTTCACCCTCATTCAATTGGCTCTCGGTTACCCCTTCACGGCCTTGTTCCCCCGGACCTGCTTACTGCATGTGTTGGTCTCCGTTGTGGGTTTCTTTGTGTATGCGCTCATGAAGCGCGTGACATACTATCCACAAGTCGTCCTAGGCTTCCCATTTGCTTGGGCCATCTTTTTCTGCGTGGCTGCAATGGGGATGGATCCATTTCATGGGGAAAATGTCACGTCTACATATGCACTCTTTTCGGCAAACGTGCTGTGGACTGTCACGTACGACACAATTTATGCGCACCAAGATGTGGCCGACGACGAGAGAGCTGGAGTCAAAGGAATGGCACTACGGTTCAAGAATAACACCAAAATTTTAGCCAGTATAGTGTCCTTTGGTCAGGTCGCGCTCCTTGCGCTATGTGGTCTTTGTGCTGGCTTCAGTAATACCTATTTCATTGGTACTGTAGGTGGCGTTGCAATTTCTATGGCATACTACATCTACGATGTGGATTTAATGCGACCAGAGAGTTGTGCTGCTTGGTTTCATGATCAGTTCCTTATTGTAGGGGCTTCTTTTTTAGCTGGGCTCATGGGCGAGTACTTCATTAGACTAATGGTTTGAATTGGCCATATCAGACAAGTCTGTGATAAGCTCTGTATTTGGTCTTAGCATCATTGTTGTTTCTTTTTGTACGGTTAGTTATGACAAAGAATTGATATGGTCCCCCAATTTATCAATCTCCTCCCAATTGTGACTGGAACAAAAGTATTCGAATCATATTAATAGTGGAGAATGTTAGTGCTAATGCCTGCTATTTTTATTGTCATCCATATTTTATGTGGTTTAAACAATTGTCTGAATTTCTAGTTGGTTGAAGCCCATGATATTTCAAGTCTAGTTCCCTTTTTTTCATGAAGAGCTATTAGAGCTTCTCTTCTACGCTATACTATCCGTTGGTCCCAATCAGTACTGGTTTCGCCTCCTCCCAGGAAAACTCTTTCGTAATATTAATACCTTTGCCGCTAAATACAATTTCAGACGTGTCATGAGAATTTGCAAGAATTCTTGCAGCTGTGTAAGTTGCATAGTTGCGCAAGGGAATTGAGTCGTCGTTACTAGAATTTACGCCTTCACCAGCACCCTGCTGTGATTCTATATACCCCTGTTGATTCGTCGTGTTTCTGGACCCATAACGTAATGTAGCAATCCGCGGCATGAAGGACAACATGAGGGGCCAGAGAGCAGGTAAACAGGCGCAGATGAAGATAACACCAGGTTCGGCGAGTGTCCACGACATGAGCTGTACGGAAGCCCACGTGTTATCCGAGAAAGCGTCGAGGCGGAAGAAAAGAACCATGGAGATGAACGACGCGATACAGCCACTACATATAAGATTAACTTAAGAAAGATGAGCTAATGGTGAATATCTCACATAGAACCAAGTGAAAAAATGCAAATCAATGCAAGCTTCTGGCGAACAGCAATCTGCATCTTCCAGACCACAGGCATTGGCAGGACCAACATAACGATATCATGAACAACATTGGGGACCCGGACATAGCGATAGTACGCGATTTGATCTATGCAGGTGCCTTCGAGATTTTTGTTCCATTGAAACGCTACTGGTTTACATTGGAAGATGGCAACGAGTGATTCGATTATTCCCCACATCCAGATGAAGGTAATTAAAGCATAAGTCGTGAGACGAACCCAACGGTGAATTTGAAATAACCGTAGATAGAGCAATAGAATTGCTGTCTTCTCAAGGGCCATGAGGAGGCCATAAATGAGCTCCGTAACGAAGAGAGTCTGCGCCCATGATACAATAGCCTTGGGCTCGAATTCCAGCACATATGCTTGGTGCCTGCCGACGCGGCCTAGCTTGACACCTACGGCGTGCTAGTCAGCTAGAATGACGGAGAGATTACAATTGTAGAAACTTACTACAGATAACATTAGCACATAGACCTAGCATGAGAATCCAGGCTGGAATCATGAACCAATCCTCAAGACTAGTAGATCTATTCCCAATATGGTGCGACAGGAATCGTAGGACAAGACAAACTGTGCACAAAACCAAAAATACAATGCTACAGGCAATGACGCTGTCGCCGCGGGAGGCGTAAAGCCCACCGTCCAGTGTGGAGAGATCGATTGTGTGGGCAAGCATTTGGATAGATGTTCTGAGGCTTAGAATGGAAGCTGAACGATAGAAGAATCTAGAAATGCTATGATGCTAGGGGAGTGCAATCGATGGATTTAGAGAACGAGGCGTAGCTCGGGAATCAAATGTCTGACATAGTCACCGAAGGATAACGGAAAGAAATTGTGAAGTACAATATGCAGATCTTCTGCGGTCAGACGGCTTGATTACTCCTTAGGTTTACAGTTCCGAGTTGTACGGTATCTCCGTCTATGGTATTGCCTGGCACTATCCAACCGGGACGGTATGCCTCGGGAAGTACGAGCAAATGAGGCACAGTGAAACCATGCAGTTGGTCTGCAGTCAGGTGGCGTTACTTCTGCAGACTAGAGCGAAGAAGGCAAGAGGTAAGAAGGCAAGCGGAAAGAAGGCAAATAGGCGAAGCGGAAAAGAGGAGAAGTGATGAAAGAGGCAAAACAATAAATGAGAAGGATACACATGCGGTTTCTCTGCAGTGAGACGGAGTTCCACGTATGCTTCTATCAGATGGCTGCTGATGGGCCGTTTAATGCTTCGTAATTGCGGGGAACCAACGTTACCCCATTGCACTACGTGTAACCGTGGTTTTGCATTAATCATAGTTAATACTGCCCCATCAGCAGGCATCTGATTGGAGGATCAATCTTCCTTTCGAGTCTAGCAAAAGTCCTTTGTGCTATATTTTGCGGTAGCACCTTCCTGTAAGGTCTACATACAAATAGTCCCTTGCCTTGACTTACCCGGCACAGATACTTCGCCCTCTTCGAGCAAGTTAACTTGCGCTTTCTTTCTGCAGCCGATAAAATATCAACATGTTTACAGAGCGTTACACATTTACAAACAATATGAGAACTGGTCAACGCTTGTTGCCGTCGCTCGTCGATGAAATTGCGCAATCCGACCCGCATCGCATACTCTACTCAATACCGAAGTCGAAGGACATCTCAGGCGGCTTCCAAGATATCAATGCGAAAGTTTTTGCGCGGTCTGTAGATCGCTGCTCGTGGTACCTTGAGACAAACTTGGGACATGGCCATGACTTCCCAACTCTCACCTACATGGGACCTCAAGATGTCGTCTATGCCATCTTAATACTTGCATGCATCAAAACCGGATATAAACTGCTCCTCAGCTCTCCTCGCAATACGATTGAAGCACATCTGTCCTTGCTCGAAAAGACTGACTGCGGGACTTTCTTGCTCCCTCCGAACTTCCCTTTGCCAGCTGTCAAGCAGATTCTGGCCGCAAGACAGATGCGTGTTGTCGAAATTCCATGTGCGCAGCATTGGATTGAGGATGGATCAGAGGAGCCATATCTCTACACCAAGTCTTTTGCAGAGGCAAGATCCGATCCGTTCGTTATTTTACATACATCTGGCTCGACAGGCATGCCTAAGCCAATCGTCCAAACCCATGGCACTCTTTCTCCACTAGATGCGTTCTCAAAACTGCCTTCCCTAGGACAAAAGCCCTCCTACCCGGCCATGTGCACAGGAAAGCGTGTGTATCTCGCCTTTCCGCTCTTTCACTGTGCTGGGGTTTCGATGATTCTTCCAGGCTGCATATACGGCGGTTTCACGGTAGTTTTGGGCCCGTTCCCACCATCCGCCGATGTTGCCAATGCTGTCCACATCTATGGAAACGTGCAACAAAGCTGTCTGGCCCCAACAACGCTGGTTGATCTTGTAAAGAGCCCGGAATATTTGAAGAATCTCGGCCGGCTGGAACAAGTTACGTTTGGAGGAGGGCCTTTGCCTCAAGCTGTGGGAAACATGGTCGCGAGCAAGACTAGATTGCTCAACTGTCTTGGCACTACGGAATGTGGAGTTCTTCCTGTTCAACTGTGCGACCCAGAGGACTGGGAGTACATGAGCGTGAGCTCCATGCTTGGACATGAGTACCGGCATGTCTCAGAAGACTTGTACGAGCAAGTCATCGTAAGAAGATCGGAGCTTGAACAATATCAAGGCATCTTTGGCACGTTTCCCAAGTTGATGGAATGGCCTATGAAGGATCTGTATTCCAAGCACCCCATCAAAGAGAACATCTGGCTATACAGGGGGAGGGCAGATGATATCATCGTCTTCTCCACCGGCGAAAAGATCAACCCTCTTGAAATGGAAAACATCATCAATTCGAATCCTGCTGTCAACGTCGCACTTATTACTGGGTTCGGAAGATTTCAATCGAGCCTTTTGGTTGAAGCCGTTAATTCACCAACAAGCGAAGCCGAAAAAGAAGGGTTGCTGGATACGATCTGGCCATCTGTAGTAGCAGCCAACAAGAAGAGCCCCTCACACGGCTTAATTCATCGTAACATGATCACATTCACTTCAGCAAACAAACCTATGCTGCGAGCTGGTAAAGGCACTGTGCAGCGGATGTCGACTGTCGATGTCTATAGCACAGAACTTGACGTTTTATACGAGGCGAATGTGGATCGTATGAAGGGACCATCAAATGGCACTATCAACAGCCACGTTGATCCACAAGAAGTTGTGAAGCATATCATTGCGACTTTTACAAACATCGAAGTCGCTGAGATCGACACCAATGCAGACCTCTTCGGCCTAGGGCTTGATTCCTTGCAAGTGACGCTTATAACCAAAAAGATCAACGAATATCTCTTAGAGAACGGAAAGCTAGAGTGCATACCGACCAAGACTGTGTATTCAAATCCTACAATCGATGCTATCACTACAGTAGTATCAGCTCTTACCGAGAACATGGCTCCTATAGAGAGTGGGGAGACTGATGAGGAAAAGATGAATAATCTTTACAAGCTGCATACGGCAGGGTTGCCCCTTTCTGCAAGACAGGCCCAAGACAAGCCTTTGGGCAAAGTGGTTGTTCTACTGACTGGTTCAACTGGTTCTCTTGGGTCATATATCCTGGACACCTTGCTCAGTGATCCTCGTGTCTCTACCATCTACTGCCTCAACCGAGGCTCTGGAAGTCATGAGCGTCAGCTTAAGTCTCAGGCGTTGAAGGGTCTTCAAACACTCCAAAGTAAGGTCAAATGCATAGACGCGGACATTTCGAAGGCTTACTTCGGCCTTCCGATGCACGTGTATAGAGATCTCCTGGATAGAATAACCACAGTCATTCACAATGCCTGGCAAGTCGACTTCAACATGGCCGTCAACTCCTTCAACAACCAAATCAGCACAGTCAGTCGATTTGTCGACTTCTCGGCGCACTCCAAATTCGGCGCGCAGCTATTCTTCGTATCCAGTATCAGCGCCGTCGCGAACTGGAATACCATTACAGGAAGCTCCGAGAATGTTCCGGAACAAATTTATGAGAACTGGAAGATTCCTCAGTCTATGGGGTACGGACAATCAAAATTCGTATCGGAACGCCTACTTGACACGGCGGCAAGAGAGGCTAATATTCCTGCCGTGATATGCCGCGTTGGCCAAATCGCCGGTCCGACAATGGCAGCCGGTATGTGGCCGAGGCAAGAATGGCTTCCAAGCATGATCAGGAGTTCAAAGTACTTAGGCATGCTTCCAGCCTCTCTAGGTCCACTGGAGGTGGTAGACTGGATCCCGGTGGACATACTTGCGAAAGGCATCATAGAGCTCGCGACTAGCTCTACGGCCCCTGAGAAGACCTGTGCTACAGTATACCATGCTGTGAATCCAGAGCGCACCTCCTGGAAAGAGCTGTTACCCACCGTCGCGCGTTACCTTGAGCCGCAAACGAAGATCTCGATAGTATCACTTGAGGAATGGGTCAACACGCTACGCCAGAGCAGCTCTAAGGATGTGGTTGAGAATCCTGCCATCAAGATTCTTGGTTTTTTCGAAAGTTTGGTCAGGTACAATACAGGTGGGCCGGTGCTCTTGAATACTAAGAACGCTACCAATACGTCAAAAACCTTAGCAGATTTAGTGGCAGTGGGGGAGGAATGGATGGAAAACTGGATGAGGCAATGGGAGTTCTGAGTTCATTTTGATTTCTTTCGCTGTTCGTTACCGTTAAAATAGTGGTGGTAGGGGAGGAGGGAGGAAGGGGGAAAACGCGATGGACCCCCGTATTCGGATTGCTCAGGTTGCCATTCCTTGAAGATCTAAATATTTTACTATAAATTTCAGTCGAACCAGTGATAAGATGAGGGGGTATTTCTCTATAGTTCCGTATGTGGTTTGACTGTGTGACAAATCGCATTACATGAAGCCAAAAAAAACCCTATCCTAGCACGTAAGTGCCACAACTTTCCTGTACGAATTCTTTCTTGTCATTTACTTGTCTGGTTCGAGACACATTTTGGATTCGTGCAACATCATTTTCATGATTGACCTTGAGTCTACAGCGGCGCAGTGAATGCAGGCTCAAAATCCAATTCACACGAGCCCTGTGACAGAGTTCGAGTTCATAGCTCTATTCCTACCTCCTTACCTTTACATATACGCAAGAATTCCTCATACATGCAACAACTCTCACTTTGAGTAGCAGAATATTAGCAACGCCGACGTGTCGGACATTGTTACAGTAATAAGTAGTATGATTATTTGCCAACCCCTTTACTTCCTGTGAATGCTGTTGAGACTAATCTTTGGCGGTTACATTTAGTGCTAAGATAACTTCCTCTTTGGTCGAATGACTACTTATATAATAATCAGTTTAGCATACATCCATACCCAGTGATCCCAGCGTTTGTTGGGAACTAATTCACCGAGTACTCATATAGTTATTAAACTTGGACTTGGTGGTGAGATCGCATACGAAGTCATAAATGGCCCACAACTTGAAGTAATTATGCTGAAGGTAACAGGTCCTTCTTTATCAAGCTTATAAAAGACTATTGCATTGCAGTTTCTTTTAGTCAATAACTTTGCGTACGCATCTAGCTAAGGCACTGCGACGTCTTCGCTATGCCTGTTGTACCGCCATATTTTTCACTAGCTCAAATTTGCACAAAACTACCGCGACAGCCATTACGTACTCGGCCGCCTGGGGTATAACATTCGCTGGATTTCTGTATCCCCGCGTAGGCCGATACATGGGTTTGGAACTTTACCTTACAACCCCTTCTTTCAACATATTGCATCGTCAATAACGCTTGGCATCTTGTTCATGCAATTCGTTTCATAATTCTCCCATGTGTCACCTTTTGATTGGCTTCCAAGTACTTTCGAGGTGCGTTATCAGATCTGTGCCGTAATCAACGGCTTCGCCGCACATGTAGTAAGCCTCGGCAAATGACCTATTCACGATGCAGATGGCAGCTGTGTCTCAATATATTGACCCTGCGCAATTCTTCTTCCACTATAACAACGACGTGATGTACCCCAACAAGCCAGTCTTCTGGTTCAATATTTTGGACCCTTTTTGCCTTTGTTTTCTAAACATACTTCATGTCTACTGCCTTTATTTGTTTCCCTCCAAAATCTGCGGCTAATGAAGGCCGTCGCTATCAAAGAGCATAGCGTTGCTGCTCTTGCGGACATCAAAGAGCAGACTCTGCGACCGAACTATGTCAAAATCAAGATAGTCGCTCTTGCTGTCAACCCAACCGATCTCCATCATACTGCAGGCGTGGGCTATGTTGGAGGCATCCTTGGGTGCGATCTTTCTGGCATTGTGGAAGAAGTCGGGGAAGAATGTAATTCCCATGTCAGAAAACGTGATGTAGTCTACGGTGTGTGCCACGGAGTCAATCTCGTAAGTAGTCATCATTCCTATCCTTGATTATAGCGCATGTCCACTATTTGCAGAATTCTATCAAAGACGGTGCATTTGCCGAGTACGCGCTCGTCCGAGACGGTCACATTGCGAAGATTCCGAAGGACTTGACCTTTGAGAACACAGCCATGCTAGGCGTTGGGATCACTACCATTAGCTAGATTCTGTACTTGGCCTTGAAGCTACCACTTCCTGGTACGACGCCTCTGGATGATTCCTCCTTCATCCTCATTTATGAAGGTAGTTCTGCAACTGGGGCTCTCGCTATCCAATACGCAAAGCTGTATCTTGAAATTTACCTTATCGAAACTGACTCATTAATAGCTCGGGACTCACATTGGGTCGCTCTATCATGTCCTTGGCCGCATTCCTACCAGTGGCATCTTCAAAATCATTGCTGAAGCTTTGCATGACATAACGAGAAGGCAATTCAGGTGGTCACATTACTGCCAACGGATGCCTGGCCGAGGAAGGACGTAGAGGCAATAGCAGTCCTAGCCTACACCACGTTCGGCGAGGCGTTTAGCATATTTGGCATAGAATTTCCACCGATGACCTCCCACTTCAACTTTGGAGTGAAGTTTTGGAAGCAATGCAGTGAGCCCCTCACATCAGGCCAGATTAATACTCATCCAGTGGCCCTGCGTAGCGGTGGTTTGAGTGGGATCCCAAATGGGTGAGTTATTGTCAATGCTACACGGATACAAAATGCTCATATCACTAGAATTGCACGCCAACAGTTTAGTAAAAGCTGTCAAGCTCGTATACAAAGTTCCCGAGACCGGTGATAAGGTTTTTAAAAAGCGATGCAGCGACGAAGGCACCGGAGCTATGATCTAACTGGCGATAGAGATAAGAAAACCAGAACGTAGCGAAAGAGTAAATAATGTATGTCACGTCAAAAGAAGCATGCGTGCGTACGTGTGTGCGTGTGAGTTGTGAGATTTCAAATCAACAAACTTAATTTCTACATTTTCATCATAGATATTTTTAGTAAACTTAGCAGATGGTAAAAGAATGTTGCATATTCCATTCTAAACAACATGAATGCCATGAACGATGTTACAAACATGAGTATAGGTTTCCAACTAAGACAAAATATCACTAGAAGTTCCTCCAGAGCCTCTTAAAAAGCCCATCTCTCGGTGCTCGGTGCTCATGCAACCCATCACCGACAATCCCCTGGCTTGCAACAACTTCGTCTTTTGCATCCAGGTCCTTCCTTTGCCCTGAAACCAAATCGATTTCGTATACGTTCCAGAACTTGGTCTTGAACCAGAACTTATAGCCGAAATAGATGATCCAGAACAATGGCAGGAGAATGTAAGCGTCGAAGAAGGTCCCAGCATCGAAAGGGCTGAGGGTTGTCCACCCTTGAACGAAGGCGAGAAACACGTTAGCAAACAGTCCGAAATATGCGTTCCAAGGGTACCAGAGCGACTTGAAGGGGAGTTCGTCGGGATTATGACCTTGGGCTGCCCACGCTTGGCGAAACCGAATATGCGTGAATGAGATGGCGCCCCAGACGAGGAAAGTGGACACGCCGCTTAAGTTCACAATGTAGCTGTAGGCCTTTCCTCCTCCGGTGTTGACATTCATCATGGAGAGGACTCCAAACAGGTTAGTAAATATAATGGCGTATACTGGTACGCCCCGCGAGTTCGTCTTCCCGAGAAATCTGGGAGCCTTGCCGTCCTGTGCCATAAAGAGGATGGTCCGGGATCCGATGTAGATGGAGCTGTTGGCCGCAGAGAGTACTGTGATGAAGATGAAGGCATTGATGAGGTGAACGCCGCCCTCCCAGCCGGCGTTCTGAATCGCAATAGTCATAGGGCTCTTCAGTGCGCGGCTCCCCCCATTGATCAGGCCGTCGGCATTGGAAGGACACGTGAGACCGAAGAAGAATGCTGAACCCATATAGACAAAGATGATCCGCCAAAAGACTTGTCGTATAGCTAAAGGTACCGCAACACCGGGATTCTTGGTTTCGGTAGCAGCCACTGCGACAGATTCGACCCCGGCGTAAAAGGTGGAGCAAAAGACGAAGACGGTCGCGACACCGCGGAAGCCGTGAGAAAATGCTCCAGGATCGTGCCAGTAGCGGAACCCGAGTGCCTCTTTCTGCCCAATGAGGCCTCCAGAGGCGTAGATAATGCCAAAGATAAAGTAGGCGACCAGCCCGCCAAGTTTCAACAGCGCAAGCCAGAATTCGGCCTCGCCAAACGTCTCGACGCCAAGAAGCTGAAAGCCCAGGAAGAAGAACCAGAAAATGAGAAAGTACCCCCAAAGTGGGACTTTGTCGCTCCAGAAGACCAGTATGCTAGACACGACATTGTACTCGTTGGCTAGGACACAGCCCCAGATGAGCCAGTAGTTCCATCCGACCGCAACTCCGAACGCTTTGTCGACAAAACGGTCCGAAAGACTGGTGAATGCGCCGCCGGTGGGATAAAGCGTCGTCAATTCTCCTAGGGACTGCATGATGCTGAAGGCAATGAGGCCCACAACACCGAACCCGATCAGCAGCGCTGCAGGTCCGCCGCTCGCCAGGGCGCCTCCAGCACCGACCAGCAAGCCAGGTCCAATGATGCCGGCAAGGGCCATCATGCTCAGATGGCGCGTCTTGAGGCCGCGTTTAACTCCGCTGTTGGGATCGATCTGGCGGAAATCCTCATCGTGGAAGCTGGTAGGGGAGTGGTTCTCTGGGCGATTCTTGAAGTCGAGAGCCATGTTGAGTATTTCGCGATTGCGTGTGGGAAATTTAGTGGACACTCCATCTTTTTATACTTTCGTGACTGTCTGGTTAAGAATCGACGAATTGACGTTTTGCTAATCGTTGATGTCGTGATTGCAGTGGCGGGGCACGCGATGCGCCAAGGAGAAGTCGTTTTTCTGGCTTGCTAGCATCAATATCTGTAATTATCAATGAAAAGCTCTGAGGCTGTCGCAGGCAGATGAATTCAAGCTTGCGAGGCTCCAAGAGGGAACGGCTTCTCTAAGTAGCAATCTTGCTACTTGATATTTGTGGATCCGGATTCTCGTGCCGGGTTCAACATAATTTCGCAGCCAAGACAGACCGCGTACTCGCGAAAAGACTTGGGGACCCTCTAAGCGAGCAACTTGGGAACAAGTCAGGCGGAAAGAAAAGTACCTCAGCTTGTCTGATGACTATTTCATGAGAGCGGTCGCTGCAGGCATGTCAACAACTTCGGCGACCTCCAGAAAATGCTCGCTAAAAGATACCCATTTGTGGCTTCCAGAGCCGACGTTCAACCACTCGAGGAGTCCAGCAATCAAGTCGTCTACGAAAATCGAGCAGAATTGGTGCAAATCCCGAGCATCAGAACACTACCACACATTTTCCGTCACATCTAACCGTTATCGTATTTCAGAACTTACAGTTGACAGCTCAAAGGTATGATGGAATGAAGTAGGAGTAGGTGCGAATTTCACTGTTTCGACTGCTACAAAATAACATCTAGTATCGTTCAGCAATATTGTCAGTGTAGAACCATAGATAGGATCCGTATTTGTCCGCAATTCACCTCCATTTTTCTCTAAAGTACAACATATGCTGCTAATGAAATTACCAACCGAAAGGGGTAAACAGAACAGGAGGTATCGGCACTTGTTAAGAATCATTCTATAATTGCAGTTAATCCGTATCTTCAGTTCGAGTCCGTTAGTGGAACCAATACTCAGATACATGAGATGACCATGTTTCACCAAAACATTCACCACCCATGACGAAGTTGAAGTCCAGGTTTCCAGGGTTAAAAGCCAAGAGCTCTGTCAAGCTTCTACTAAGTTACAATTTAGCTACTTCTCTCGCGGGTTAACTAAAGCCGCCCCTTGGGATAGGTCAGAATAGATAGGATATCTTGGTGAACTCCCACCAACTGGTCAACTGGGAGCTCACAGGGGACCGACTACTATGCGTTTGTATGGAAAGCGTGGTATCAGAGGTCAATTCTTGCTCAATAATTCTTGAACAATTTCACTAGCAAGCTTCTCTATGTTCAAAAATTTCAATCCCAAATCCAAAGTGGTCCATTCAGTCCCAGTATTTTGAGATGTAGTTTTTGATTCTTGAGTCCTTGGGTCACTTATTGGTGATATACATGGCAGATGAACAAGGAGAGGTATGAGCTCATCCTTCGAGGAGACATTCGGTATGGTAGACATGTCTGTGGACAGGACGTTTGTGTGGGCCGTGACTTCGTGGATAGCATTTTGAATGATTTCTTGAAATTGACCGTCAGTGAAATCTAGGTCTAATTCGTTCGCTCTATTAGCTCCGAAGCAGTTTAGTAAGGCAAGAAAAAGGCGATCAGGTAGAAGCCCAGAAAGAACTTTGCGGCAATGATCTAATAGATTCCTCTAGATATGGATATATTCCATAGTTCCGATTGGTTTTCCGAATCTTGCTTAGCATCAGGTGCCCCGGCGCAGCGCCAGTAGCCTTTAACCATAAACTGTGGACGAGAAGGTTGTTGCGTAAATAGAGTAGCTTCGTGCCAAAGTATTGCAGGTAGAAGGCGGATGCAGGCAAGTGTGTTGCCGTTGTGAAGAATACCAGCGCATTAGGCTGAGAAGAGATGGACACTTACCAGCCTTGAGGTATTCGCAAGTGTGCGCACTTCCTTCGGTGGGGTGCATGCTAGTAAGCCACCATGTAGTGTTCACCAATCAAAATTCCTGTCGCATTTCACATCCGTATTCGCTCCTTGATACCCAACCCGTCTTGTGTGGCGTTCACTCTCCCATCAGCCCTCCATCTTCGAAGTCTCAACCTCATCCAGCCCGCTCTTAAATTTTACATTATCTTCTCTGCTCTTCCACGATACTTTTTCCACGACACATCCTCACAAATGGCAGACCTAGCATAGTTACTATCCTTTGCAAGGGGGCAGGTGGGTGTGCCAAGCCTCAAAACAGAGGTGTTTGGCGACTCGACTCTATTTAGGGCCAAATCTCAGCGAGGCGCCAGGCAGCTAAAAGTAATTCACCTCCATTTCTATCTCCCGTGGCCATTCTCACCGCACCTCGCCCTTGCCGTTGTTGGCTCTACACACTTGAGCTGGGGCTTGAATCTTCTACACACTGCTACAATTGGCAAAATGTGCACAGCCTGGCCATTAGCTCGTCTACTTTTAGTGTGCGATGCATAAGCGGATTAAGTTTGAATGCAACGCCCAAGTAATACATTTTATTAAAAATCCCAATGTAACGCCAATACTGGCCAAAGTACCAGAATCGCGAGCTACTTGGCGCACACGGAAAGCCCTTCTTTCATATTTCTTCAAATGGGCTGCGACTACATGTGGTGGCTCATCTTTGGGGGCTATCATGGCCATTTTGGATTCGCTCTTCTAACGATTGGTCGATATCGTCCAAACACTAATTCAGCCTCGCAGCCTTGTTCACTTCTTGTTCATGTATAAGTCGCTTCTAGCCCCGTACCTAGCCTTGCAACCTTCAACCCTTCTCCATCAGCCTTCAAAGTTCAGCCTTGTCGTCGATACCAATGGGCAACAGTTTTGGCTTCTTGAGTACCCAGTCTCCAGGCGGGTTCCAATTCACGGTGTTAAATTCTTGCAAGGATGAAGCCATCGACCTGCAACAGACTTGCAGCCTAGTTTTCAGCTCCAATCATGAACTCGTCTCGATCGGCAATGTCACCAGAGGAACGATGAGACCAGAACCGGGTATAGCTGGGATAGGCGTAAGTGGAAATCTGGCCTTCGATTTCTTCCTGTTGACCTCAATAGATATGGTTTGCGATGATTTTGTTTTTTGGTGTGGTGTTAATCGCTTTGGTCTTCGTAGTGGTTGAGATTTTATTAAGGTCGACTGTCCCGTATGTCATCCTCAAGATAATTTCCCGGCATGCATTTATTATTGACACAAATAGGACACCCGGCCTAATTGCTTACTTCAAAGATTCACCCGTAAACAACTCCGATGACCCCGAATCGAAGAAGAGAAAGAGAGATACATTCAGGGCTGCCGGACGAACCTTCGTACTCGGCGCGTCAGATACGCAGACTATCTTTGTCGGAGCTTTTCTTCTCAGCTTCGCTGGTCAAAGCAAATGTCGGCTAACAAGCTACCACTTCACTGTAGCTGTCAACCAAATGATGGTCGCCTTGTCCGTGATAACTTTTTCAGTCTCGCTGGTACGGACTTACTGGCGCAACCCGCTAGCAGCAGCTTTCCGACTTCTGTTATCTCTTGGAGCCTACATCGGTGTCGGTCTCACCATTTTCCGAAAAGCCAATTACGCTCCAGACTGGCCGCCTCCAGAGAATCGAAAGGACAGCGCAATTCTGCTCCCTGTGGCTTGCTTGCTGGAGTCTAATCTACGAGTGCGTGCACAGGAACAGGCAAAACAAAGTACGGCCGATCTTGGATTTGGAAGCTCATCGGCATGGCCAGCCGAGAGATTCTTTTTCATAGCCCTAGTTATCGCCTTCGTACTAGCGCACGCCTCGACTCTCGTCCGCTTCCTAGAAAACAGGGACTACGCGCCGGAGAAGTGGACAAGATTCCGCGCATGGTTCACCGTCACATACTGGGGTTATATGCTGATCCCCCCGACTTTCACATCCGTGTGGTGTTGGATACGTGTGTACCAGGCGCGGGGATGGGTCAAGAATTCAGGTTGGATTGGTTCTCCCAACCCAGAAATGATCATTTGGGACTCGGGTCAATTGATCGCCATGGGAGTATTGATCACTGTTATGATGAACATGCTGACCGAGGCGATGAAAAGAGAAGGGAAAGATACCGAGAGAAAAAAGAAAGGGACGTTTCAAAAACTACCGGGTGAGGAGCCCGTGGGTAGCTATGAGGCGCGCCTAGGCACGGAGCTGGGTCCAATAAGCCAAACTCGATTTCCATCCTATGAAAGATATGGAGCCTGAGATGGAAACGGACGGGCTATCAAGGATATCGTGGAGCTCCGAGTCAATTTCTAAATGAGGAGCCAGCGAATAGGAATGGCAACGAGGGACTGAAAACGTAGTTCCACTAAGTTATCACTAGTAGCGTTCTCGCGGTTGAATTTAGCATCATCAGGTCGTGAATTTTTGGAAGTTGTATAGGCGAGAGATCAAAAATTTTGGGGGATGGTCAAGGCATCCAGCATAACTCTCTACATGAGTGATTACGCTGTGGTTATCCTTGTTACAGCACTATAAAACTGCCCTCTTTGACTACGGCTTATGAATACACCTGCCCGAGATATCCTAGGAAATAGCGGCTATTACTAGCAAGCACAAGTACATAATCTCCCTAGGTAACAAGTGTAGCGTGATCCATCAAACGGTCTTCTTTCCTTCTCCCCCTCCCTGAGCAATGTACCATGCACTAGCCCTGTTGATGCCTTCTCGCATATCGACCTGGGGTTT
Source organism: Melanomma pulvis-pyrius CBS 109.77 (assembly GCA_010093585.1). Taxonomy (NCBI): domain Eukaryota; kingdom Fungi; phylum Ascomycota; class Dothideomycetes; order Pleosporales; family Melanommataceae; genus Melanomma; species Melanomma pulvis-pyrius. Next base: position 88,864 of record MU001768.1, on the reverse strand, counting down.
GTATCCTAATCTATTTTTAGCTTTGCTAATATCGAATGTCCGTTCTAGAGTGGTTGGGATGATCATTCTCCTCGTGACACCCGGTTGTCGTGTCCCAAACGTAGTTATCTTGAAGATCCATTCCCAGATCCCAACCAGCAATAACAACAGAGTACGCGGGAGCGATCGAGCATTTTCTTTTTGGATTTCGTGACCTGCGCCTACGGCGAGAGCACGAGCAAAATCCCAGAATGGCCATGGTTCGTCGTTGGTGATCACAAAGGCTTCTCCATCTACTCGCTGGTCTTCGGGGATGGGTTGCTCAGACTTGGAGGCATGAACAAGAGCTGAGGCGGCCAGAACTTGCGCATACGCATTGTTGCCCACGTATGTGAAGTCGAAGATATTCTCTCCACTGCCAATAATAAGATTCTTCCTGCCTGTTCCGATCATGTTCCACGTGAGAAGACGATCGCCATCTCCGAACATGCACGCTGGTCGAATAGCAGTGGTAAGCAACCCGTCACTCCTGTTGGCCGCAAGAACCATCTCCTCCGCGACAGCCTTTGTATGAGAATAGTACGCTTTCTGTTCTGGCTCGTGAAAAAGTGGTAAATCCTCAGTAACGTTGACGAGGTCCGTATAACTGTGTACTACTGAGGAGCTTGACGTATAGACTAAGGCGTGGACGGAGGGACAGCTCTTGATAGAATCGAGCAAATTCTGTGTGCCTTCGATGTTGACTTTGAAGAATAGCTCCCTGTTTTCGGATAGAGGATTTGGAGACACTGTATGAAGATGACTAATGGTTGATATTCCTTCAAGACTCTCGAGACATCGGCGGAAGATGTAATGTTGCCGGTCTCGTAATGAACTCCATCAACTCGATTGACCGAAGTATTGATATCGAGGACAATGATTTTGGACGTATTCTTGGCCTCAATAAGCTGCTTCACAATGTGATGACCGAGCAGACCAGCGCCACCAATCACAAGGACAGCGCCTAGCTCGGGCACATCAGACGTAGCCATCACAGAAAATAGGCTTTCGAGTGGGTTCGGGAAAGTGAGATTGTGAACCAATGCTAGGAAGTTGTCAATAAGTGGCTGCGGTGAACGAATGTAAGCCCACTTCCGGCTGTTGCCTGAATTGCCAAGCCTCTTAAAAGGCCGTCTGTGCATCACACGTGCAACGCAATTATTGCTCCGCTGCAGTGCTTTACTATGAGTTCTCTTTGAACACAGCACCCAACTTCAAACTAAGAACTCTCTTGTCCCAAAATTCGGGTGAATTAATGTATCGTGCTACAATACCTAGGAACCGACTGAATTCTGCTCTCCATTAAATGAAGTAAGATCACACTTCTTGCTAATGGTGTTGATTATGAAAACACACGAGCCTATCTTATCTCCGGGCTTGTTCACAGTTACTCATAGTCAAACTGTAAACCCACTTCTAATATTTGTTCGTACCTCTTCAAACATCGTTGCCCGAGCTTGCTTCTGATCAACCCGACATTTTCACCCCCCGAGATGGACGGGTCAAAACTTGATATACCAGACATCCCCACTCTAGCTCCTCCGCGTGGCGTGAGGCTTAACTTCAGTAGGTATGCGCAAACTATAGATCCAACTATTATAATTATGAACGGTATCTTTGTTACTATGGCTTTCATTACTGTTATAGTGCGCATTACCACATGTAGATCTACTGCTCGTCAACACCTAGTATTGTATCATGGTCTGGATCAACAATAGTCGATGGCTTTCGATTCATTAACTTTTAATGGGTTTTTGTACATTAGCAATGATAGAAACGTTCCTTGCAAACACATATTAGCTCAACTCCTCTGTAACTCAGCTTTATAGTACACACCCCATTTTCTCTCCAAAGTATGTTAGGGTTATGTGTGAACACTGCAAGTCGATATGATATTAAATCTCGGTTCGTGGCTAATGTAACCACGCACTTTAGACAGTATCTTTCCTTACACTCTCTTTCTTGATGTTTTCGCCCTCGATCTCCTCGCCAGACTCAACAGTATCCATGAGCGCACTCTGGGCTACTCTTTGCTTCTCCTCCTCGCTCATTCCATACCACCTATTCGCAATATGCTCGTCTCCGAACAGAGCTCCGATTTCCTCTAGAGTCCGCCCTTTCGTCTCTGGAAACCTAATGCACTATCAGAATCGTCATGCTCACTAACGCAAAATCGTGGTGGACTTACAAGAAGTATATCAGCACGATATACACCACACTCGGACAAATTAACACGAGATAAAACTTCCACCCAATCGCATTAAGCGCAACCGGCGCCCCAACTAGCGTGATCTCGGACGCGAGATAGAATGCGGATAATCCGAGCGCCACGCCCTGGGGTCTGAGATGGTTCGGGAAGATCTCAGCAATGTAGACGTACTGCGTGGCGTCCATGAAGAAGCACCACCAGAAGATATAGAAGAAAATGAAGAAAACCGCAGCACGAAGCCCAGCCACATTCGTCGTGTTGAGGAACTCGGAGGTGAGCGCGCAGAGAAAGATGACACACGCGGTACAGCCGGTCGAGCCAATGAGCAGGAAGGTGCGGCGGCCGAAGCGGTCGATGTAGAATGCGGTCCAGATATTGCCGACGATGGTGAAGCTGGTCCAACACGCGTTCAGCAGCAGGGGTACGAAACCCGTCAACCCTAAAGACCCATAGATCAGGACGCCGTAGTTGGTCATGACAAAGATGCCTAGGAACTGATCGCCCCACATTAGCAAGAAACCCACGAGCGCACGACGTCGGTTTGCGGGCGTGCGGAATAGCTCGAACGGCCGGACGGTCATCGAGGCGTCGAGCTCGTACTGTTTCTCGATAAGGAAGAATTCCTCGCGCGCTTTGACGTGGTGGGGGTCTCGAGGCGTGTGGTGTAGCTTCTTGACCACCTCGAGAGCTTCGTCCCGGCGTCCCTGTTGGAGCAGCCATCGTGGAGAGAAGGGGATCATCTTCCAGCCCGCGAGAACGATGAGAGGGAATACGCACTGGAATGCGAGGGGAAAGCGCCACGCGAACTGTGCGTGAGGGGAATCCGCTGGTAGGAAGAAACAGCCGAAGCCTAGCCAGCCAGCCAGGGAATATCCAAACGCATAAGCAATTCCCGTGACGCAAACCATTGCGCCTCGCGTTTCTGGGGTTGACACTTCGGCCTGGTACATGGGGACGGCGCAGGCGAGCATGCCAGCACCCCATCCGGCGATGAAGCGGCCAACGAGGAACATGGCCATGTCGTATGCGCCGGCACAGAACGCACCGCCGATGATGAGGATTATGGAGCCCATCATCATGGAGTACTTGCGGCTATATTTCTCGCTAGTCCAGGCGTTGAAGAGACAGCCGAAGATGGCGCCGGCACTATTGACGCCATTGAGGGCACCAATCAAATTTGTGGTGCGGGTGTATCCTAGGCCGTGATTAACATTTGATATTGCTAGGATAGTCTTGCGTGAGGCGATGGGGGATGATGTGTACCTGGACCAGATGTCGCAAGACCAAAGTAGGTGTAGAAGTTCGGCTGTCCGACCGTGGAACCAATGACAGCGAGCCCGTAGGCTGTTGCCATCGTTCCCAGGCCGACGAATATGACGACCCAGAGGTTATATGAGTTAACAACAAGATGGTTCAACATTTTGCCGGTTTACAGCTTGACGACGCTGTGTTTCGAACAAGAAAGAGATAGATGTGGATGAAAAAAAACTTTCGAAAATCACAGAATACATATGCGGGTTTAAGATGGCCAGTATAATAGACACCCCGCTGAGGGGTTGCTAATGGCTTCTGTCTAGAGTGCTCGAATGGGGTCATGATTTGAACCGGAAGATCGTCCGATCGTCGCGGATGCATATCAAGGTGAGCGATTGGCAAATAGGGATCTTTGTTGTCTCTTATCCAAATCCACGGGAAATAAGCTTCGGGTGTCATGGTTGGTCGAGTGTTGAAGTCTGGAGAAAGAGGGGTCGAAATTATCGACTCGACAAGTACAGGGTTTAGGTCGGAACCTTGTCTTGGGAAAATGTAGGTTTCTAGGCGACTTAGTATCAAAGCCTTAAAAAATAGAGTTCCTGCCCTTTTTCAATTGATTTGTTGTCTTAAGAAAGCGGAATGACGAAAGCAAAGGTCGATCTAGATATCCGTTATTACAGCAACGTAGGAGCGTATTGCGGTGATGTCACAGATCGTCGTCTACTCAGTCGGGCCGACGCTCGGTCTCCAACTTCTTCAATCGCTTCTCACGACTCAGTTTAAGGGTACCCCAGCCATATTCTTGCGAACGCGTAGAGCGTGTATTATTTTTGTATTCGTTCCACAGACTTCGTCGCTCAGATGTTATTTCCGCACACTACATGCCTCTCCTCGTCAGACTTCGTCCATTCAATTTCCCTCCCAATGAGTCCGCGACTCGTAATCATTGTCGCATTAACGGGGCTCTTGGGAATGATCTCTTCACCTCTGGTTGCCAAAATCGACAAGACGTGCGCAACAGCCTATCATTTCTATTAGCATCTGCTTCGATATACGCTTTCTGGGAGCTTACCTTTGCGTTAACTGTGAGGGTTGTTGGGTTCGGGTTATCAATGGTATCGCACGCCTGGTGGTAGCACGGATCCTGCTCAATACCTGTACCCGTATGCAGTCCTCCAACCGGCTTTCCGATGTTCATGAAGCTCTGGTAATCACTACCTCCAGTGAATCTCGCAGCCGTGACATTAATACCCTTGCTCGTCAGATCATCCACGAAAATCTTCTCGATAGTCTCAGATCCTGGAGGTCCACTGAGGTTAAACGTGCTACCATCCCCATCGAAGACCCCAAAGTATCCCCGGGACACCATGTCGAAGTTGAGATACGTCAGGATGTTGTTGGCTGAAGATGCGTTGAGGTTCTGGGTATAGTACTTAGATCCCAGGAGACCGTTCTCCTCGGCCCCCCACCAGGCGAAGCGGACCTTGTTTTTGACCTTGAACTTCTCCAGTGCCGTCTTTACTTCAAGGATCAGACTTGAACCCGATCCATCGTCGTTGATACCAGCACCGGCTTGCACGCTGTCAAGATGAGCACCGAGCATAATGACATTTGTCGGGTCACCCTCCTTGGTCTCTGTAAACACATTCTTCGTGATTCTAGTCTCGACCACCTGCGTTTGCTGGAAATATGCCTCGATCGCCTCTCCAGCTTGAAGCCTCGCAACCAGAGCCTCGCCGTCCGCCTTATTGATGTAGCCTGCAGAAACATACTTCTCCCGGTCTGCAGAATTGAGCGTGCCGCCGGTAACGGTGTTTTCATCGGTAGCATAAATGATAACAGACGCTGCGCCCGCAGCTGTAGCAGGCCTGACTCGGCCAGCGAACGTGGTCGCGTCTGGACACAGACCCCGCTGAAGAAGCACAATCTTTCCCTTGACGTCCAGATTGGCGTATCCTTCGTTAGTGCAGCCCGCATCTCCAGTCGCCCCGAGAACGAGCGGTGCTGTAACGCCCTCCTTAGTGGTTGACGGCGAGTAAGAAAAGCCTATGACGTGGTACGACGTGTTGGCGACACTGAACTTTATCGACTCGACGCGTTGGAAAAGCGCAGGGAAGTCCTGCGTCCAGGTAACAAAATTTGACGAGTTCACTGTCCGAGAGAGGATGTAATCGACCGACGCTGCGTAGCCTGGGAGTCCGAATGCGCGGTTTCCGCCATTTGCCTTTGCAATTGAGTCGAGCTTTTGGAGATTGCCCATCAGGCTGGGAGAGGAGTCAGAAGCATTCAAATAGCAAGCAAGTGTTATCTTACCCCTCGGTTGTGATGGCATCCTGGAGTGGCTTTGACTTGACGAGTGGACGCAAATAATCACCATAAGTGGTCCGCGGATACGACGCTGCGAGCGAGTGTGCAGCGCCGGCCAGTATCAATCCACTTTGAAGCTTCATTCTCAGAATAATTCAATGCGTTACCTCGAGCAGCGATTGATCGGATGCCTGCAGAATCCCATCCATGTTCCCGGGGAAGCTCCCGTTTTTAAACGGTCCCCGCAGCTTGTTGACCTGGTAGCCAGGTAAATTAAAAAGATTGATTATGCGCATCATTGCCCGCGGCGCTGTCGCAATCCTCTTATCAGAAGGTAGAGCTTGCTCCCGGGATCGTAGTACGAGGTGGAGCAGAGGCCTAGAAACGCAGGTCCAAGAGGTTCAAGGTGCTTGCCAAGGGCTCCGCACATTGAGCCCCTTGTCACCTTCCGGATGAAGGGGAAACACGTGACGAGTCGATCCTTGGAAGATCGCCGTTGAGCTCCGCTCCGCTGCCGACTTCCCACTGCGGCTAGAGTGGAGGATAGTTGCTGGTTTGAGGAGTTGACCGTGGAGCTTGGGTGGATGAGTCGGGAGCTCATGAGAACGTGAGTTGAAAATGTGAGCGGAACTGAAGAGCGACGGCTTGAGGGCAAAAGCGGCCTCACGACTCTATTTAGATTGCAGACATTTCCTAGACTGGGGCCAGACCGGGCAGATTGGATGGTGCAAGACAAAATGTTAAGGGGTCAGATACCTAATAGTTGAGATGCATATGAAGTGTGGTTTGGTTCACGGTATACAGTCCTGGGACTGTTGCCAAAGGCGCTCATTGCACTTCTTCTAGTGCAGACATTAGAACCGTACCCACGTAGAAAAAGGCCAAGAGATACAATGATGTGTAGAGATTTGATAGCACGTTGCTGGAAGGAGCCGGAACGATGGATCCGAAATTTGCGCCAATTTGGATCACGTGAGTCTCGCTAGTCGCGGATGAGCTGGCACGAAAAAGACACGCAGGCAACACAGCAACAACCAACCTCGCCTCCCGCCCATCCTCTTCTCTCCTCCCGCCCTCCTGTTCATCGTCTGCGTCCCGCAGATTGTCACTCGCGATGCTGCAATCAACCTCAAGCGCGCTCGTCGCCACGTCCAGGACAAAAATCCCAGGATTCCAACGCAGCCTTGCCTCCCGAAATCAGCCGGCTGCACCCACCCCGCCAACCCCAGCGCCGACCCCCGTCCATGTGTATGCACAACACAAGAAATCTAGAGCCTCTGCCGTCTTCGAACCTCGCCCCTCGCTATTTCCATCTCCGTCAAAAGGCTGGCGCTTCTTCAACCCGATTCCTCTTCCTCGCCTCTCCTCGTGGAGTCGTTCGCTGCAGTCCCAGACACCCTCGCCACTGCCCGCGCTCCTCCCACCAACCGTACCAGCCCGGTCCATGCAAAGAGTTGGCCTTTGCCCAGCGCCCCTCTCGATTCGCAAGAGCCCGCATAATCTGGGGATACAAACCACACACAATGTCAGGGAACAGAGCAACATAGGGAGGAAACTGCTGCCGCGGAAGTCAGTAAGGAGAATCATGACCCAGTGCGTCTACGTGCCGTGGCTCATCCACGGTGATTCTGCCGAGTCCAACGAGTGGAATGCCTGGCTAGGCAGCTCGATTGGACATCATTACTGTCGAGAGCTGCATGGTTGATTCCGGACATCTGGGGACTCAAACATCGATCAGGACAACATCATAGGGAAAACTTGCATACAAGGAAAGCGTTTTTATTTTGGGTAGAAACATTAGGATATCCGGGACATTCGAAACGCCACTCGTCTTTTTATCATGTGAGATGCCTGGGAAGTTATGGGCGAGCAAGACACCAGGCTTCTATTACGCACACGATGATTCTTTACGGCCGTATACTTTTGCTGTGCCTATATGGGAGCAGCCTAGTCAGAATCCGGACTGATTCTGACCGCCAGCAGCTAGGGGAGCACACGAAGATATGTTAGTTTGGGCATGGATGGATAGTTTAGGAACTTGAGGTTGGAGTTTATACATTGGTCTCTTCTCTTTTGGGCAACTCTCAACTCAACCTCTCAGAACGACAATTATTATACCCATAGATTTCCTTTAGTTAAACATCTCTCCGTATATATATATTAGGCACACTCCAATAGCATACATGTAACGTAAGAGGCTCGTTGTACAAGACTTCCATCAGTCCAGAGGTTACCCTAATGATTATGCCCGTAGTATTACTCGTCTCCATTGAAGGCAACCGTGATCTCCCTTCAACAGGCGTGTCTGTATTTTCCTTGATCCTCCTCGTGGCGGACCACACGGTAGCTATCTGAAGAGAATGAACCGGTGACATGAACACGAGGAGTAGGTTATAGAAAACATGTCAATGCGGATTGCTTTAGCTACAAACTCAGGCCTTTCGGAAATCTATTAGATTATCTACTAGAGTGGGTGGAGGAATGAAAGTTAACAACTGTTTGCAAGGGTTCGAGTGCCAATAGACGAATAATTAAATCCACTGCTTTTCTAGTATAGGCAGGAGCTTCGGATTCTATGATAAGAAGAAACGTTTATACTCTTAAATAGTGAAAAAAAAAAAAATTAGAATTAGGGTCCTAATCGTGGCATCCATTAACAGACTTTTCTAATGTCCGGAAAGGGTAAGTTGGATAGCCCCACTTGCTAGTTATGATAGGGTATTAGACTTCAGAGTGCTCGTCTATCCTGGTATAGTTAGATGCAACAAAGTTCATTTCAGCCTTATTAGTAGTAATGTACTGTTCCTCGATGAGCGTCGGGAGATTTCTTACACAATACCAGGATCTCTGGGATTAAAGCGAGCCGGCAAAGAAGCCCAGCTCACTGATAAGTAATCCTGCTGTGGAATGGGTCGAAGGAGGCAACGGCGCCCTGGTGTCAATCTTGTTTGGAACCCTCTGCCAACCGCAATTACTGCGTGGGTCAAAATAGCTTCGTCTTTAGGCTAATTCGGGGCTACTTCTGCACACATTTTGATATATAACAGCCTTCTAATAACAGGGCAGACGTCAAACAGAATATAAATAATTATAAGAATATCTGTGTACACTTGGTAGAGACAGTGATAGGTGGTGGTACCTATAAGACTGGATCTCCTCACTAGACACGCTTTCAATCCTGACTTCGAGACGATGTCTGCAAGTTTGTGATCTTGTTATTCACCCAGTCATCGTCTATAAAATGCGTTAGCTATGTTATCGTTTTTAAATAATTTAAGATATCAGCTTAAAGCTGGTACTTACACTCCGCAAATCTAAACACCACCCAATTGTTGAAGAAAAAGACATGACTACCGAAACCTTTCTTAGAAAGCTCCATAAGAATTTTCTTTAGGTCAGGGTGAGACATATCCACATTCTCCTTTGAATGGTGGTGTCCGGCAATTTGAGCTAGCAAGCAAACTTCAGATATCGGCGATGCCATCATGAAGGTGGGCGTTTTGTCAATAAACGTCATCGTATTGGGGGGGAAATTCCCGTCGTAATCCTGCATCAGAAGCTCACAGCGTTGGATCTCTGATAATTCATTCGGACCGCCAGTCGCTTTGGATTCGGGAACTTGGGGATCGGACACTAGAATTGACAAATTAGAAACTGTATAAGGAAAGGCTTCATGAGTGATGATGAACGGCGTACTAGTGTAGTTATTATGTAGATATGTGTGGACAAATAAAAATTGTGTAGGTTGTTTGATGGAAAAAGAAGAGAGACTTGGAGATATATTTTATATACTGTATTAAGAGTGACTCGACACTTCATAGATGACTAGCCCTCCACGTATGAATCATTGGACGTTCAGGAGGAGGTGTAGACTATGACTAAACTTTAAGGGTCACAGCAAAGCATTGAACGAAAAGCAGATGTTCCACTCCACTCCACTTATAAGCAAGCCCCAAAAGAGGGAGGGGAAAAAAAAATCTTTAGGAATCAAAGCTTTATTTGGGAAATCCTTGTTCTCAGCTCCTCTTTGTTCCTCGCTTGACTATTATTCGTGAAAGATTGCTACGGATTTTAGTACTCTCCTACCCATTTTACCTTGACTCGCTACCAAGAGAACCAATGGAGTCAGAGCGACTTTTTCTCGTTGTCTGCATAATGCTAGATAGTCATAGTAGGCCTCTGTCCTTCAGAGTGACGTGTTTGCGCTCCGTGCACTATTGCACAAACCTAACAACACTCCCCAGAGCCTTTGCTTCTGATCTTTGGAGACGAATGATTGTCCCCAGGTTCCTAGAACTGCAAGTAATAAACATAAACACGCCCCATGTCTTAATCATAAAGGCGATGTTTCTAAACGCTTCGCATCAGCTTTCGAACCCGAATGATAATGTAACATTTGACATAGACATATCTGGTAATGCCTTACTTGGGCCAAATAACAAGTAGATCAAATTCCATTCCTCCATAGATATCCTATCGCACAATGGTACGTGGTTCATTTGCCGAAGATAACCATTGGTAGAGATATTTACCCCTGAAGTCGCTTCCCTCAAAGTGACTCGAACAATAATTCAGTGTAGTAGCAAGGGCGACTACACTTGATTCAATTTTGATGACTAGGTTGCAATATCACTGTCACATCATTTCTAGTTGAACTCATACTATAAAGCGGAGTAGGACGTACTTTCGAAGATCTGTAGAGGAGAAGCAGAGACGCTTTATATATAGCTTAACTGGTCTTTAAGCATACAGACCTTGATATATCGCTACACAAAAAACATGAGAACATAGTCGTTCACGTTTCCTAACCATCAATCACGGCAATCAAAAGGCTTGCTCTTGATGAACAGTACACTGCAGTTGCCTTTCCGCCGTCAGTCGAGATGACTGTAAAGGATGACGTATTAGCGAAGAGTCGAGCACGGGAACTCTGAGCTTTGGCCACAAGCTATGACAGCAGGATCCTAACGCGGACGTAGATTGATGCTTAAGTTACCGCAATGAAACGAGAATGGTAGATTGAGCAAAGGGCGTTAAGGTAACTTTGTTGTATTCCTTTTGGAAATTCACCGTGCAGAGCTTTCGAGCTGTTCGTGCTGCGGTGTACTGAACGTTTTAAAGAACACATTTTTGATGCAAAACCTATGAAAGAGGCACAAGACGTTGTCTCACCAATCGGTGGGTCCAGCGCTTGCGCTAGGCTGATATAGGCGATCCAGGCGCTCAAGCCACCTAGCCTTGCCAGCCGCTGACGAATTAAATGGCAGCCTTTTACCGCATTGCTCACAAATAGGCACGTGCATCATATCGACAGATTATATAAAGTCTCCCTCCCTGAACGGAAAATACTCAAACCATTCCCATAATTTTTCAATACCATTCGCAAAACAGCTCTGACTGTCTCTCTTCAATACTATTATAACCATGTCTTCGAAATTTATCAGATCTTTCAAGGCCTTCCCCATGGAGCTGTTCCGTGTGAATAATGGACGCGCCATCCGACTTCGAGAATGGTCTCCGCAAAGAACCAGATATGACGTCCTCACTGAAGCAGGCAGTGTAAAGGCCAAAGCTCTCAATCCCGCCACATACAAGGGTAAGTGAACCACTGTTCAAAGATATGAGCTAAAGTTGATCTTGAATGTAGCTCCCAATGGCGCCTCCATGCGACCAAACACTCAGTTCAAAAGAGAAATGATCCAAAGGTCCAGAGGAGACGATGTGGTGGTCTACTCAATCCCTAAAGGTCAGTCTCTTACAACAGCATCCCCATCTTCAAATTCTGATTTGACAGGCACCCTATTGCCCGAGGATCTTATCCTAGTACACGAATTTAAAGACCATTACTCCCTTCAGGCAGCCAGAGACATGCCTCTTCAGGGTAAGATTTAAATTATGCGTTAGCGTGAGGTTAGCAAACTAAGTGATAGGAGAACTGAACAATAAGATTACCAATTTCCTGGAGAATCATGGAAATGTTAGGGACAAAGATGCTTGGCTTCAGGTTTATAAACCTGCTGGCTCGTCAAGTGGAACCTAGCAGGCCCAAGGGGCTTCCAGCTTTGTGGGAGGCAGCGCATCACCTCAATGGATATGAGACGATGTACATCAGAAGTACAGATACTGGGATGGTCAGAAATGGGGTTTCCAGTAGAAGGCTGGGCGAAGTGAAAGCGTGTACACGTTGGGGTAGATGGTTGCGATTTTCTTTTGGTTGAAGGTGGATGTTCTCTGGGGTTTTAGATGATTCAACTCGTCTTTAATCACGAGTCTGTGTAGCCTAATTGAATTCTACCTACTGGAAATCCCATCGTCTCTTCGAAAATGATATGAATTGCATCAGTCACCCTTGTTTCTAATTAGAGTTGGAATTCATTTTATTTCCTGCTACAGTAGAATATCACCTAGCTAAGTAGTCGGGTACTCAAAGGCAGTCGAAACGTTGCGACAAGTGCGCAGAATAGGCTCTGCATCTGTATCAGTGCAATCCTCGCAGATATAATGCCGTCCTACGGAATACATTAGTAATCAAGTCAAACTCTCGGAGCGGGACCTCGATTACAGGATCAGGTGTGATACCCGGGAGCCGTACCCAGGGCTGCGTGCAGGCTCCACGAGCAAAGCTGGCACTATTTGAACTTGCCCATGACGTGGGTCGAGTATTCGTTGTTGGAATCTTTGTTGCTATCTTTTTCGTGGAAACGAGTCCTTGCCTCTCCCTTGGGCTTGGAATATTTCTTCCTCGCCATTTTCGGTAGTAGCAATGTTCTTAATGATGATCTCCTTGAGTCTATTCGTTTTCCTCTCTAGTTGCCGGCCAGATTATTACAGACCTGTTGGATTGGATCAAGCTACAATTAGGTGCTTGCCGTTCACCTAGTAAGAGGAACGATGACGAGGACGAGGATTACGACCACCGGGATCAGTAGTCTATTCAGTGGTGGGACGTTTAATACGAAGACAAGCTCTTTTTAAGGATATCAGCGGTTTATCCGTCTCCATCTGTTTCTTTGGCTCTGCTTCGTGATATACTAGGCTTGCTTGAGCTCCTCGATGGATCGCCTGTCAGTGTAATTGAAGTTGGAGGGGTTAATGGAGAACATGTCTAAGAAACAATTAAATCACTGTAAAGTCGCGTTACAAAGGATTTCCACATTAAAGCATAGATATACAATAATCCCACGCATGGGAAAAGGTAGACACATAGATCCCTGCCCAGCTAAACTTGATCGGCTCCCACGCGAGATAGACAGATCCGTAAAGTTATCTAGCCATCCACTCCCTTTCGTTTTCACAAGCAATGGCGTTCTCATATTTATGATCATGAAGCCATTCAATAACATCCCGCTTGTCTGCATATGTTGAGTAGAACTCATCTAAGATATTGTTCAGATCTAGAAGGACAATAAGCAGACGTTACGAACACCTTAGGCAGGGAAAATACCATTAGAAGAGGTGGGCAGAGAAGGCTGCAAGGAAAATTGGGAGACATTTTCCCTTCGCAGTACAAGAGTTGTAGGCAATATAGTCCCTAGGTAATGTTAACATGTATTGCAGTGAAGAAGACCGTGCATGCCTTTTGGTATAGTGAAAATGAAAGGACGCTCGACGGACACGCCGTTCTCCTCATCTTCCAAGCAGTTGTCAGCTGCCGTCCGGATGATCTCTTGCATTGTGAACGTGTCTGGCATAAGCATCGCCGCAGTCGGACCTACAAGTAAAAATCAGTAAGGTACGTAAAATCGAACCTGAGACAACATACCTAGGCAATTCGTCCAGACGTCGGCATTCCGAAGGTCATCTTTTGATTCTCCGAGGTTATCGTGGATGCTCAGTTGGTCGCTCTGAGCCTGTCGCTCAAACCAGAATTGCTTAAACGCTACACCAGCGTTAAGGCGAAATAAAGTGGCCGGGAAGCTGTAATGAGTATAAATGGCCGAACCGCCAAATCGATGGGTATTTCTAACAATATGAGAGAGCCTAATATTTGCGTACGAGATAATAGGCCGAGATACCCTAGTGAACATTGTGGTTGGCGAGTGGGATGAGCTTCTACCTGCCAAAGATTGGATCAGCAAATGGGGCGGAAGAACAAATATCCGAATAACTAGACTAAAACCCTAGCGTGTGGCGGTGTTTGTCTCGGCGTTATTATGTCATCCATCTGGGGCAAGAGCTGGCGTCTGGACTCCAGGCCGTTGACCGTCTATTCAGATATCTTCAGGGGGGAACAACTTCATAAGAGACAAGTTTACGAGCATGAGAGGGCCGGACGCAGGCAGCTGGAACGGTGTGGGAGCGCAGGGCTCAGGCAATGCAAATCTAGAAGGGGGAGAGATGGATAGACGATAGAAGGTATAAGAAGGCCTCGACGTCTTCAACCCGCATCTCAACCACCAAGCAAGTTACTTTTAAACGACAGCAGTGGTTCCCCTATCCACACATCTCCTCCCACCCTTCACCATGCATTTCATCGCCTCCTTCGTCACGGCCACCCTAGCCCTCGCCCCCCTTCACCACCGCAGCCCCCTCCCTCTCAGCGTGCCAAAGCGCGCCACCCTAAAAACCGGCTACTACAACATCGCCAACAGCCTTGGCCCCCTGCTGACTCTAAACACCAATACCAACGTCACGGGCAACGGAACTGTTTCCTTACCCCAGAGCCAGGTTTGGGCGGTGACTGAACTCGCGGGGAACTATTTGATTCCGAACAACGGGGCGGGGGCTGCGCTGCAGGGGTTTGGTAGTAAATTTCTGAATGAAGGTGGGCATTTGGTTGAAGTGTGTAGGCTGGCGAGGTGGCGACATTATAGCTCTAGTGTAGACCTAGGGCGTGGCTGTCGCGCCGGGGAATGCGGCACAGTTGTGGACGTTTACGGCTGTGGTGACTGACGTGTATAAGTAAGCAGGGCACATTCCTTTGGCACCGAACTGTCTCTTCCTTTACTCCAGTTTCCTAGCATGGTTCTGATGTTGCATATGTAGCATTGTCAATGTCGGGTCGCAGCTGTATCTAGACATACAACAGTCTAATACTACGGATGGCACGCCGGTCATTACCTACCCCTACAATGGGGGCTTCAAGAATCAGCAGTGGAGTCTCAAGGCGGTTGCCTAAATAGAGGGACCGGAGGATGGAGGTCTAGGTGGCGACTTTGAGGGTTACATGGCGAGATGGTAGTCTTTGGCTCCGAAGTCCCGGCCCGTTTGGTTGTCTAGCTCCCTTTGTCCTATTTTATTTTTCTTGCCGTTCAGTCTGCTGTGGCACCGTGTGGAGAGTTGGAATTGGTCGACTGGTGGGTTAAGTAGTTTACAGTCGCTTCCGTCATCGCTACAAGCTCAATAAAACCTTGCGCCTTTGTATGTCTCCACCTTGACCGTGCCGTCGTCCGGCGCGTTCTTCTTTTCGGCATCAACTTCCTCCACCACCTTCACAGCTGTATCTGCATCCTTCTTCTCAGCAGCCTGCCGCGCCGCCCTCCTCCTTTTCTGGCTCTCGAACAACACCTCTTCTTCTTCGATCTCCTTCAGCACTACACATTACCATTAGCACACGCCAAATTCGCTCCGCATCCAATACAGAGCACTCACCCTCAGCCCACTCCCTCTCCTCAGCCTCGACGCCCGTCCCGAGCACCTTCTCCACATCAACATCCTCGCCCCTCTGTACTCGCTCAATGACCTCCCTCAGTACCTCAATCTTCGCCTCCGCACGACGCATATCACGGCTCCGATCGCGCTTCAACCACAGCACCTGGATAGCCTGGCTCCCGACCAGCAGACTCAGGATGATGTACGGCGTCGCGGGATTCCAGCCTTTCGGTGGCGAGGGGCCGGGGGATGTACGGCCGCGGCCGAAGGACGGGATCATGGAGGCCCAGAAGGAAGGCTGGATTACGCGGGGTAGCGAGAGGTACCGGGGGTGGGGGAGGGTTGGGGTTGAGAGTGCGAAGGGTGGGATGTGAGGACGCATTTGGGACGATGAGAGGGTGCGGGATGCGGAGGGTGTGCGGAGGAGCTGGCGGAGGAAGATGCGGGGGTCCATTATGCGATTGGTTTAAGTGGGGGATGCGTAGCGTGAGGAATCGGTAATGGGCGATGTTGAGCTGTCGTGAGAAATTTTTGGTGTTGACGCGAATATGGGTTAGCGCTGTTTGCTAGCGCGAGTTGTTGTGCCTCGGGATGTTGTTCGTCGCTCGGATGGGAATCGCGAATGAGTTCCGACGGCGCTTCGAGCGCGGGACGCCTGTTCTTCGAGGATCACAATGACTTGACATAGATTCTAGCTCTCCCTTACACCTCCAGGTACCCGACTAGACTAGACCTTGCGCTCGATTCTCATCTATTACATAACGCAATGGGCTCGCGCGCACGCCTCTTAGCCAGCATGGCAGACAAGAATCTCACACCCTTCGACAAAGTCAATGCCTGGTTTGAACTCGCAGGAATGGAGGACTATGGCGTACACAACGCCCTAATCCCCTGTCAAAATTCAAGCTTACAAGAAAACCCTAGGGTCACGACTCTATGCTCCCTAAGATCATGACTCTCGAGTCGGCGATATATGAGTACGACTAGCACCACCCCATTGCATGACTGACCCCTTACTTATTCGCCATCCCCCCTGCAGTCCCACTCCCGCAAACCCCCACAATGCAACCACGACCTTCAGCTTCACGATCCCGCGCGAACTGTGCAACATGACGGGCAACCTGCACGGCGGGGCCGTGGCTCTGATCTTCGACATCTGCACGTCGACGGCGATAAGCGCGTGCGCGCGCGAGGGGTTCTGGGACACGGGGCATGTGAGCCGCACGCTGAACTGCACGTACTTGCGTCCGGCGCCGCTGGGGGCGAAGGTCACAGTTGAGAGCCAGGTCGTGCATTTGGGACGCAGGTTGGGGATGACGACCGGAGTTATTAAGACGGAGGATGGGAAGGTTTGTTATACGTGTGAGCATGGAAAGGCGGCAGTGGGGGGTGCAAGTATGTAGGGGCCTGCCGCTGGGGTAGACGCTTTGTATAGAGGTATGGCAAGCGCGGCGATAGAACGAGTGAGTGAGTGAAGAGACGTCGTAATTGCTCCAAGATGTAGATAGAAATAGACCGATATATTACATATAGTCTAATACGTGTAGGATGAGATCATGATCTTTCAAAGCCTTACCTTCCTTGCAGCGACCAGTGTCGTAGCGTCGTTCTTTAGGACCCTTGTGCTGCTTGAGAGTTTTTTTCTACCAGCACGTGTGCTTTATCTACCGTCATCGGGTAGCTACGCATAGAGGTCGGACGGGGAGGAGCCGCCCAACTACTCGACATTGACCAAGCCGTGGGAAGGGCGAGCTGGTCAACAGTCCAACACGGAACATCCCTAAGACGATCATTAGGTTTAACTGTAGAACATGGGGCTGCAAGGCGTACGTTAGGGCTACGAGTGACTCGTTCTGAATCTTAAAATCACACGGATTGGACACACAACACATTGCAAGATTGCCTGTGTTGCTTGCAGCTGCAGTGTCGTCTACAGCCCGGTAGCCTCGGCGCATGCGGGCAGGATAGTGGGGATTGATAGGAGGAGTGCGTACGCCGGTTGGTAGCGGAGGGTAGCCTGTCGAAAATCCTTCCGTTCCAGCCACACAGCTGACGTAGTTCGCGGCTGATTTGTCGACACATTGATCGAGGAGCGAGAGCGTAGGGGTAGGGATAGTAGTTGGTAAAGAAGTAATGAGGGTGGGGGAGGGGGTGTGCCAGTATCTTCTGTGTGGAGTGATGGCGTATGACCCAGTAAGGAAAAGAGTGATGACAGCGAGTTTAGAAAACATGATGATTACTTATGAAGTTGGGTTGGCGTAACATACTTAGGCGTCTTTTGTATCTGGCGGTTTCTATGAAGGGAGGATTTGAAAAGAGGACAGTTCATTCACGGTGGCATGGGTGCTGATATCTGTCTTCTGCATGCGGGTGGCGTCTCCCGTCATGAGGAATAGATTCAGCTTCGCCGCATCCATCGAACGTCTGAAACGAATCTTGGGATGTTCAACACGCAGTTTTTGTCGGACGGATGGTTAGGAATAGAGGATGAAACTTGAGTGGAATGTACACAGTAGAGAGATGATAGGAAAATGGAAGAGATCGAGTTGACAGGTTGAAAGAACATCACTAGACCCAGATGCCGAGGAATGGCAGATTGTTTTCGGCGCCCGAGACTATCCATAGTTCGAAAGATGGAGTAATAAAGAAGAAGGGTATACTGTGTAGTGAAGGCACGAGATGACGAGGGGTAGGGCTGAAGCGAAGGCTTGGCGCGGCGTAGAATGCGGAAGTCGCAAGCAAGCACTCGGCCACCAGCTCCCCGGCGACATCACGCTACTTCGTACATTCACGACACCACGACGCAATGGATCTCGGCGATGAAGGGAGCTCTCCGTGGGGAGGTGCGCATGCTTGTATCGCTTCTACATGGACCTATGCCCCTAACACCCTGCAGATGTGCCCTCGCGATCGAGCCCGTCGCAACCCGTGCCCAGCATAGCTCCAGACGACAGCCAGGAATCCGGTATGACCACGTCGCTGCGGTGGATGGCCAATCTAACACACTGCAGAATCACTCTCTTCCTCCAAGGCGTCCGCCAGCACCGCCCCAAATGTCTCTGCCGCGCCGCGATCCCCTGCCGGACGAGGGCCTCGGAGGCGCCAGTTCGGAGCACAGCCAACACGCCTGGAGGCTGTCGACGACCCTCTGGGCCCCCTGGGAGCAGCCACCCCCCCCTCGGGACAAGAGGCTCCTCCGGCGCCTCCGCAGAAGGAGACGGCGGCATCGCGCAGTTCTCGCCCGTCCACGGCCGCCTCTGCCTCGTCTCTCCGGGGCATGATGGATTCGGTCAATCTCGACGACGACGAAGACGATGCGCCTGCCGGCCCTCGAGTCCCTCCGCCGGTGCAGCCTCCAAGCAACGCGGGCCCCCAGCGACAGACGCAGCCGAGCGTGAGTGTGGAACAGGCAGCAAAGCCGAGCTTCCACATCTACGTGGGCGACCCACACAAGGTCGGCGATCTGACTAGCTCCCACACCGAGTACTCGGTTTCGACAAAGGTATGTTTTACCCGAACCCAGCAGATGGGGTCCAGCTAAAGAGCATGTGCCTGCAGACCACTTCTAAAGGCTACCGCAATCCCGAGTTCACCGTCTCCCGCCGCTATCGCGACTTCCTATGGCTATACAATCAACTGCATAGCAACAATCCCGGAGTCATCATTCCCCCTCCGCCGGAGAAGCAGGCGGTGGGTCGATTTGATACCGATTTCGTCGAATCGAGGCGTGCGGCATTGGAGCGCATGCTCAACAAGACGGCGGCGCATCCAATTCTGCAGAGCGACGGTGATCTCAAGCTGTTCCTCGAGAGCGACGCCTTCAATGTCGATATCAAGAACAAGGAGCGCAAGGACCCTGGCCTTGGCGAGAGCAAGGGCATGTTTGGGTCTATGCTGTCTGGCGGTGGCGGAAAGTTCATCGAGCACGACGATGTAAGCCTTACTTGAAATATCCATCTCTCATATCTGACTCGCGCAGTGGTTCCACGAACGACGCGTCTATCTCGACGCCCTCGAGGCCCAACTCAAGGCTCTTCTCAAAGCGACTGACACCGTCGTGGCGCAACGAAAAGGTCTTTCGGAAGCTTGCGGCGACTTTTCAGCATCCCTGCATTCGCTTGCCGCAGTGGAACTCTCTCCTTCCCTATCCGGTCCCCTCGATAGCTTGTCCGACATCCAAATTCGCATCCGCGAGCTATACGACCGCCAAGCCCAGCAAGATGTTCTGACTATGGGTATCGTGATTGACGAATACATTCGTCTCATTGGATCGGTGAAGACTGCCTTCCTACAGCGGCAAAAGGCGTATCATTCGTGGCATTCGGCCGAGTCAGAACTTCAAAAACGCAAGACAACGCAGGATAAACTGCTTAGACAGGGCAGATCCCAGCAAGATCGACTCAATCAGCTCAGTGGCGATGTTGCGGATGCCGAGCGGAGGGTGCATCAAGCACGGTTACTGTTCGAGGACATGGGTCGTCTGATGAGGGGGGAATTGGAGCGATTTGAGAGGGAGAAGGTGGAAGATTTCAAGTCTGGCATTGAGACATTCCTGGAGAGTGCTGTTGAGGCGCAGAAGGAGGTAAGTTGAGATTCTATGGATGCTTGACTTGATAAAGACTGACTTGGTTGCAGCTCATCGAGATATGGGAAACTTTCCTCATGCAACTCGACACCGAGGAAGGCGAGACCTTTGTCCCACCGGCCGGCGTTGTTGCGTCGCCTGTCGAGCCTTCGAATGGTGGAGAGCTTCCTAGGAGTCAAGGTTCAGAGAACACGGATTCACGAGCCTCTATCGAGGGTGCCGATTTGGAGGCGTAATTAGCACTCAACCCCAACCTTATCATCTTAATCAACTCAATTTTCCCGCTGACAATTATTGTGACATAGGTCGTGGGACGAAAACCTGAGCGAGATACTGATTCGATATGTGAGCCGTGAACTTGGATTGACTACGGAAGAAGCTCGAACCGCATTGTTCTGAGACATTAACATTGGGACGTATGGGATAAAATGACGGGAAGTTGGGATCGGGGCGAACTTCTCCAATGCCTTTCCGTAGCTGGATTCAGTATTACTTTTTCAAGTGCGTTCGTGGCGTTGCGTTGTCGGGTTTCCCTTCCATGACGATTGAAGAAAGGTGTTTGCTCAACTTCTGCCCGCGGTTGATGATACGGGCAAGTTTCTTCCCGACTCGTCATTGGCCCCTGGCCGGTAATCCAGCGATAATCCACGGTATTTTGACTTCGTGAGCCAATCAGAGCACTTTCCTTCCGCGATAGAGCCTCAAGACTAGATCGATCTATGTTCCGGATTAGGCCTAGCTGTGGCTTCACGACGACGTCACGACTTGACCTTCCGCTTACGCGAAACTTCAGAATTTAGGACCAGTGCCATGAAATCCCATCCTCCATGTCAACATACCATCGAGTTTCACGATACTGGCCCGCATCTGTCAATCATCCCTTGCCTGTTTTTTCTATGCTGCGTGGATCTAGGTTCCTCAATTACAGATCGTTGTCCCACATTCCATATCTACGAATTTTTAGTTCAAGTGAGAGCTCAACACATTCTATCCCCAGGCCATACAACAAACCCACGCCAATCCAAAGCTTTGCAGCCCCGATACAACAGAAACCCAAATCACCGTCAAAGTCTCTACCAATACACTCAAAATGTCAAAACGAACTGCATACGAACGCTCCGAGCTCGGCCACCCGACCACCAAACGCGCAAAGGAAGTCGACTCCGAAACGCCCTACTCAACCCTGGCCTCCGCTCTCGACTCCCAAAACTCCAACGACAGCGTCACAAAAGTAGCACACTGGTTCCGGCCCAAAGACCTTCGAATCCACGATAACACAGCACTACACCACGCGTCTACCCTCGCCCGGGATTCGAATGCGCCATTGATATGCATCTACCAGCACTGTCCCGCTGAGGAGAGTTGGCACGGTACGAGTCCCGCACGCACGGACTTCATGCTCGAGGCGCTGAAGCTGATGCAGGAAGAACTGGGTGAATTAAACGTTCCGCTTGTTTTTCTGCATGCAGAGGAAAGGGATGACATTGTGCCGTCGGTTGTAGAATTTCTGAAAGAGGAGGAAATTAGTCACGTTTTTGCAAACTTCGAGTATGAAGTTGATGAGCTGCGGCGCGATACGAAGTTTGTCGAGGAAGTCGGTGATAAGGCGAAAGTCAGCATGTACCATGACCAGACGGTCGTTGAGCCGGGTACCGTGACCACAGGGGCCGGGACGCCGATGAAAGTGTTCACGCCGTATCATCGTGCTTGGTTGGCGCTGGTCAAGGAGAGCCCAGAACTTCTCAACACTGTTCCCGCACCGACGAAAAATAGTGCCCAGGCGAAGAAGGAATTAAAGCATCTCTTCAACTCCGCCTTACCCACACCAGGAAAAGACAAAAACTTCGCAAACGAAGAGGACAGAAAGCGGATCCGCTCCCTCTGGCCCGCGGGCCACGCCGCAGGCGTAAAACGGCTGGCTACATTTCTCACTGACAACATCGCCGACTACGCCGCGACGCGCAGCAACCCTGCAAAAGATAGCACCTCGCGCCTCAGCGCATACTTCTCCTCGGGCCAACTCTCCATACGTGAAGCGCTGTCGACGTTGCAATCCAAGTGCAACGACAGTTCGCCCGACTTCAGCGAGAAGGGAAGTGCGCCTGGTGTGTATGCTTGGGTGCGCGAACTCGTGTTCCGCGAGCTGTATCGGCAGACGACGGTCTCGACGCCGCACGTCAGCATGAATCTGCCGACGAACCTCAAGTTTGACTTTGTGCGCTGGGAGGATGATAAAGAGGGGTGGGAGAAGTGGGTTGAGGGGCGGACGGGGGAGCCGTTTGTGGATGCGGGGATGAGGCAGTTGAGGTGCGAGGGGTGGATGCATAATCGGCTGCGGATGAATGTGAGTAGCTATCTGTATTGCAACTTGCTCCTGGATTATAGGTGAGCTCTCCTCTCCAATTTTAGTACTGGTGTTGTTGATGGGGGGATGTTGACCCATGTTGTGTAGGAGGGGGGAGAGGTTTTTTGCTGAGACGTTGGTGGATTGGGATTTGAGCAATAATACGCAGGGCTGGGAACCGAGTTATACGGTTTTCAATCCCGTCAGTCAGGCCGAGAGGAATGACCCTGAAGGGGAGTATATAAGGAAGTGTGAGTCTGTTCCCTTTGCTTGCTTGCTACCTACCTCCCATACATATTGAGGGAAAGAGGGCTGACAGAGCCTGTGAACAGGGGTCCCCGAACTCAAAGATGTGCAAGGGAAAGCGGTGTTTGCGCCTTATGCTCGGCTGTCGAAAGAAGAGTTTGAGAAGCTGGGGTATCCGAGGCCGCATGTGGATTGGAAGGAGACGAAGCAGAGGGCCGTGGAGAGGTTTAAGAGTGATATGAAGGATGCTGAGCCTTGATTAGGTCGGGGGTTGAACGGGTCGAGGAGATGTGGGGCGAGGAGAAGAAGAGTTGTTTAGGAAAAGCTACAAAGCACCCGTATGGGAGAGTGACGCGTGTTGTATAATAGACAGAAATGTAGGACGAACGCTGTCTACCCATTATAAACGGTGATGCTCTTCTTTCATAGGGGGAACATGTGTAAGAAGCTTAACAAAGGTCGTAGACTTGCGACAATAATACGTAGCATGGTTATACGCACGGACCACCATGAATGCATGTTCCCAGACCTCGATCGAAGCTGGAACTTCCAAATTCTTTCCAGCCCGATATAAACAACCCAGGGGCATGCATCATCCATCGCCAGCACCACGGCGAACCCCGGGGCGCGATCCCAGGGACCCGGCGCCAAGCAAACATGCGGGGGCTTGTGCAGCCCGTGTATTCATCCTCTACGCCAGCCAATCACAGCCCCGCATGTACTCACGTGTCGCCAAGTCCACCACTGGCATTTGCACCATCCACTCGCACCGCAACAGAACGTGCGTCTTCCCAGGCCCAACAAGGCAGCTCCGTCTCCAAGCCTGATGAACAGACGCCCAGGTCGCGCGAAGAGATGCGTGCCGGGTCGCTGGTGCTGGGCAGTGACAGCGCTGGGATATAGCACGGGGAGGGCTACAGCCCTCGTACACCAATTGCACGGCATCCTCGCAGCGCAGATTCCGCCTCCGCCGACGGATATCATGGCATGCTAGCCCAGCCTGGCCGCTACTCTAGTCTGCGAGCGAACCGGGAGCTGGGTGCTGGGTAGCATATGCAGGTCCCTGGGAGCTTATAAAAGGATCGCGCGTGGCAGCTCTAGCAAGTTCGTTGTCGCGTCGGGAGTCCTTCTGCTTCTTTCATATCTCGTATACTCGACAGCATGAAGGCTTCTTGCTCAATCCGTCTTGCGGCTGCTCTGCTCCTGAGCGCTGCGTCGGCGCAGACGTTCCAGAGGCTGGGGACGTGTCCTACGCTCGGTACGCTTTCTCTGCCGCCGCTTCCATAATTGAGCTTGTGCTAACGGAGCTTCAGGATGTGTGTTCCCTCCGGACCAGTAAGTCAATTGCTCGGCTGAAGCGCGATTGGGGCTCGGGGGCTGACCAGTTCGCAGAGCCGACTTCCTCGCCGGACAGTTCTTTGACATTCGTCTCGAGGTCCATGCGCCTGTCAATGGGTCTGAGGCCAATGGCCTTATGCCTGATGAGACTTTCACCTTTGCTATTGCGAAGAAGGGCAAGAAGGCGGTGCCGGCGACAAAGTACTTTGATGTGAAGGAGCCCAAGCTTGAGAGGTGGAACTTCACTTGGTATGAGGGTAGGTCAACCTAGGCTCGAGGAATTGTGATTGTGTGCTCATATGATTTGGGCAGATCTCTTTGCGAGAGACGCAAAGAAGCCCTCGCTTGTGAACGTAACCGCGAAGGCTTACCGCAGGGTAGCTCTTTACGAGGCTGGAGGTAAACCTACCATTCCTATCGTTTTGCGATTGAAGCTCACAGGGTCTAGAATACACCGCGACCCTCACATACAACAACGGCACCACGACCAAGGCTAACTGGCTTGTGCGCGATCTCGAGACCGTCCGCAAGACGAAGAACATCGTACTCTTCATCGGCGACGGCATGACCACCAACATGATCACCGCTGCGCGTCTCATCGGACACAAGACCATCAACGGGAAGTACCAATCCAAGATGCAGATGGACAAGTTCCCCGTGCTGGGCCACCAAATGACCCACTCGATCGACTCATTCATCACGGATTCCGCCAACTCGGCCACCGCGCTGTATACTGGCCACAAGAGCACGGTCAACTGCCTCGGCGTGTATGCCGACTCTAGCAAGGACCCCTTTGATGATCCCAAGGTCGAGACCATCGCTGAGATGTTCCACCGTCTGACTGGTGGTGCCGTCGGTATCGTCTCGACTGCATTCATCGCTGACGCTACACCCGCTGCTCTGACCGCCCACACCCGTGACCGCAGCCAGTACGGCGCGGTCATCGACTCCTTCCTCAACGGCATCACAAACTACACCTGGACCAACTGGACTGGACCCGATGTCCTCTTCGGTGGCGGTGCCGAGCAGTTCTACTCCCCTGCTCTCGGAGGCAAGACTTACCAGAACAAGGACTGGTATGCCGAGTTCCAAAAGAAGGGCTACAACGTCCACTGGAATAAGACCTCGCTTTCTACTGCAAAGAACACGGACAAGGCGCTTGGCATCTTCACCGTGTCCAACATGGCCAAGTGGCTCGACCGCAACGTATACAAGGTCAACCTCAACCAATCTCTGTCCCCCTCGGGAGACAAGACCGCCGCCCTCGACCAGCCCGGCCTCAAAGACATGACCCTCAAGGCCATTGACATCCTGCACAAACGCTCGGGCAACAAAGGTTTCTTCCTCATGTCGGAAGCCGCATCCATCGACAAGATGATGCACGTCCTCGACTACGACCGCGCCCTCGGCGAACTCCTCGAGCTCGACGACACCATCAAAGCCACAGTCGCCAAGCTCAAGGACCTACACGTACTCAAGGACACGCTCGTTCTCGTGACGGCCGACCACGGCCACGGCTTCGACGTCATGGGCTCCGTCGACACCACGTACCTCGCGGCGCAGAACGTCGACCGCAAGAAGCGCGACGCCATCGGCACGTACCAGAACTCGGGCCTTAGCCAGTACCAGAACACGGGAAATCTGACCTATACGGATTCAAACTTCCCCTCCAACTGGTCCCCGCGCTACACGCTCTTCCAGGGCCTGATGGCCGACCCGGATCGGCGCGAGAACTGGAGCGTGCGCAAGGATGGCCCGCGTCTCCCGGCTACGCCCACCGACGACACGAAGAAGGAGTTTGTTGCTAACCCTAAGGATGGCGAGGGCGGCATCAAACTCGATGGTACGCTGCCGGTTGGCGACGACCAGGGCGTGCATTCCCTGACTGATGTGCCGGTGTTCGCTATGGGGCCGTGCCAGGAGCTGTTTGGCGGTGTGTATAGCAGTATCGATATCTTCTTTGGGATGGCGGAGTGTCTGGGGTTGGCGAGGGGGAAGAAGGGGTATTAGATTTGGGGGTCGGGGCTGGGTGACAATGTGATGATGTGAGATGCAAAAGTAAAGTGAGCGTACATTTGTAGAGAGTTTAATTGTTTAATGTTAGTGTATACATCTGTGCTCCATTTTTTTTTTTTGGCGATTGTGAAAGGGGTGGTATGTATAGGAGCGTGTAGACACTCGATATTACTCCAAGATGAAGAGGGAGTGGGCAAATTCGCTTTCGACGTGTATGGAAGGCGATGCAGTGCATATAGGCTCTTGAGTTGTTCTTCGAATTTTCAATGTATTTCTTCGATATAGGCTTCTTGTTAGAGTAGTTGTTAGGCTATACTAAATTCACGTTGAGAGCACGAGGTTGGTTCCGACCTATCCCCTTATATAACGTAGCTTTCCCCTTCATTTCGGGCTTGGTAACAATATCGACACAAAGGGGAGATATTTAGTAGTAGTGCAGCGTATGCTTCTAGAGGTCTTTTCGATTCCGGACAAAAGAGGGTTTTCTGATTTTGCACCCCACTTATATGCGGCAGAGCTTGTTGTATATGTTCGTGTACTAGACTATGTTCGCCGTAATTCCGTTTCCGGGTGGTTCTAGTGTTATGTCCGCGATGAAAGCGAAGGGATGAGACGGAAGGGGAAGGGAGGAGAGGAGAGATTACGCTAGCTATAGATTTGGGCCAACGCTAGTGGCCAAATAAGCACCGCCTTCTATCGGCGTTGATGTTCCTTATTTCCTTTACCTGTCTATCCCTCTATTTCTTTCCCCTGAACGACACCTTGGGAAATAATGTTGCCTCGTCCGGTTGTCTAATAATGGGTTGTAACCATCTTCGGTCGAAAGCCTTATACCCTGCACTACATTACACGTCACGATACACATCCGCAAGCTTAGTGGGACGCGTGGTTATGTTGGTTGGCTTCTTTCCTAATAGTACGATCGAATCCAAATCTTTCGTGACACATCGACTTCTGACTTCACTTGAGTCGAAATAGCATTATTGCAGCCACCGAAATCCCCATGTCTTGAAGCTACCGATTCAACGGAATATCTCCATGGACGAGAACCATTGTTTGAAAAGCCAACTCTCGGCGTACACCATATGCCCAGCGCACATTAGGATGGTGGTTCGGGTGTCTGAACAAAGCGTAAATGGCACGTTCTATGTCAGAGTTGCCTGTTTATATGAATATCAACAATGAATAGGACGCTTCACTTGAGTATATGGCTTCCGGAAGATTCGACACACCTACGTGCTAATTCCTTCTGCGTATCATAGTACGCCATATCAGCACTTCAATTGGGGTACACGTCGCGAAGAGAGTACCGAGGATAATGGCGTCCCGTGACCAACCCATTCTCTTATACGGAGGCTCGGGTGCTTTTGATGATGCGGAGAAGAAAATATGAGGTGATTGGGAAGATTAGTATCTTAAATGGCAAATAAGAAGGTAGACAGAGCGCAATACATGAATAACGTTGGATTTGGGTAGATGGAAATGCTCACTGCCTCACGAGAGGTTATCAACATAGACCTGGCGCAATCCACCACACAGCAAATTTGGTCCGATCCAACGCCTCCCTCATAAACAACGGGTCCTGAGGCTTATGAATCTGAATAGAGGCTGGAAAGTATAATTCACGGCGGATTCGGTCGCTTCTGCCGCCAGAACATATTATGCCGACACACAAAGTCGCCAATGAGTTTTAGGTCCACATATTTGTTTTAGAGCCTACATTTCATATTACGTTAAGTCGGATGCGAGTAATTAGTGGTTGAATTTACGGGCGGCGGATGAGTTAAGATCGGCAAAAACTCAGAACACAAAAACAGAAAATCAACTTTCTTAATTTTCTAAAATTTAAAATATTTCTACTCTTAATAAACTGTGCAAAATGTAGTTTATACTAAAATTATAGTGTAAACTGCATTCTACCCAGTTTCCTCCATACGTTATTGTTGGGCGCACTGCAAACAGTAGGCAAGAGTCTCTTTACTAAGGTAGGCAATTACTTAGAAAATCAGCGTATTTCTAAATCCTACAGCACAGCAAGTAAGTGTTCTACAAAGGTCTACTAGGTGTCTTTTCTTTGTGCAACACTTACTTGCTGCGCTGTAGGGGGTAGAAATACGCTAATTTTCTAAATAGTTGTTGCACGAAACCTTGGAGTAGGCAAAACCTTAGCGCCTTTAAGTAGAATTAACAAAGAGCTCTTAGCCAGCTTTCGCAGCGCGCGCAACGCTAACGTATAGAGGAAACTGCGTAAAATGCAATTTACACAATAATTTTAGTATAAACTGCATTTCTACCTTCTTACTTTTTACGTTCTATAATACAAGTTGCGCACGATTTTGGAATATTAGAAAGTTGATTTTCCGTTTTGAGTTTTTGCCGATTTCGACTCATCCGCCGCCCGTAGTTGAATTCCTGTGCAAGAAACTGTATCATACTCTTTCGACGTGCAATCGACCAAAGATCAGCCCCGGCTGCTTATCGAACAAGAAACTGATTGTGGTCGAAATGCCGTACGATATCTGCTACTGGACGCTGCAGCATTCAGATTTGGGATTTAGCCTGGTCAAAATCTGAATTTCGTCTGATTGGTCGCCTCCCAAGGCGACATCTTTTGCTTTCGTGGCAGCATGCACACAGATGCGGGGCGTGCATGAGTGGCTGACTTCCTGTGGTCATAAGTTGTGATTGGCCATTTGGTGGAAACCAGATTTGGGAAGGGGCGGAACAGAATTTGGTCTTCACCGGTCAATTTCAGCCTCGTACCTCCAGAGCAGTATTTCAGTGCGCTAGTCCCAATCTCAAGCGGTTGCTCCATCCTTTCCCCGATATTCCCCCCTTCTTAACAGGCAATCCACAAGCTCAACCACTACAACATGAACTGTCAGCGACGACGCAGAATCCCTGACGAGCGATGGGAGAGCCAAAAATCTAACATTCGTCACTTGTACCTGGTGGAGAACAAGCCCCTCGAGGGCGAAAATGGAGTCATCGATACTATGGGTATGAATCATGACTTTTCTGCAAGGTGAGTTCTTTCGTGCCATGTTTCCACCCCTTTTCGACTTTGCAGATATTGAGAAAGAGGAAAGCAAAGCACAATACGAGACTCGACTAAAGAAATGGGGGTTCCGGAAATATGCCACCAAGGACGAATGGTGTACAATCGATCACATACTCGATATGAGAGAAGATAAAGGGAAGCCGTCAGAGGTACATCTACACGGTGAACTTCTAACGGACGAGAAAATTCGGAAAGAGAGGAGACGGCATCGGGGGGGCAGTTCTTCTCTCTTGAAAGAACAAGGTATGCTCTCTAGCAACTGCGATACATCCAGGTGCTAATATGAACTACTTAGACATTCTCCAGTCTTTACCAGACTCCATCACAATCAAGACTCCGACGCTTGCAAATGCATCCCTCACACTGAGAGTTCGTGATAATACTCCACTTCCTCAACACAACAATCATGCGACACTATATACAGATAGTGGGCATTTCCGCACCAGTCCGTCATCCCAGACTCCAGAGTTTAATGTGATAGATGCGGATAATACCGGACTTTCCAGCTGGATCAATTCCACAGGAGGCCTCTTCTCAATTGGATCTGAACCGCTGTTCCAGCCCTTATCGCCTGTAGATCCCATCAATACTTTCGAATCTTTCTATGCCCCGCTGATGGACCAATCTTTCCTTGCAAGTCCTCTCGATTTCGAGCTTGACGCACCGGTGGGCTTTCAACAATTCGATTCTAATGAGTTCGGTGACCAAGGAAGTACAATATTTTTATTGAATCGACTGGATACCCATATACTCTCACTTGTCCAAGGGATAATGCAAGAGCTGGGCATACCGATCGACACTTCCCGACTTCCACTACGTTCCTTGTGTACACCAAGTACATTTCAGTTTCTCGTTACACAAAAAGAGGATATTCAACTTCTCTACCTTGTCGTATACCGTCTGATTAACAATCTTATTTCCCTGGAAAGACTGGCTGATCCTGAAGAGCCATTGGATTTCTTTTACAAGAAAGTAATTCAACATATACTTTCGCTCCCGCATCGCACCTTCGGTCGGTTCTTGGATTCCATCCCATCACCGCATTCCAAGGCTCTAGAACAGAGTCTGTTCCGCGCTGCTGTAGAGCTAGGAGTATCTGCAGTAGTTGAAGCTCTTCTAAAAAGAGACATGGATCCTAACCAAAAATACGCTGTTACTACTAGAGTTCCAGGTACGCCCCTCAAGCGCTCCATTGAACTTGGATATGTCGACATCACTCGGTCTCTTCTTTCCGGGGGGGCAGACCCCAATAGTTTTCCAAATGAAAGGCTGTGTTTTTTATGCTTGAGTAATGATGATAAGCTGGGTACTGTAGCGACAGCCTCGATCGAAACCCTTAAATTACTCCTCAGAGCCGGCGTAATTATCTTAAAGAGCGAGCTTAGCCAACTCCTCACTTTCCGCGACCCTACTGTTTTCGATACACTCGCTCGAAATATTGACGGGCCTAACGAAATCTTCTTCAAAGTAGATTTTCTCCCCAGAATTCTACGGAATGCCGAGCTCGATGCCGTCAACCCTGCTGTGATATCTATATTAAACAGACCGTGGCGAACGGAGTTTCGGCAAAGCGATGATTTCAAGACGGCATTGGCAATCAGTCTTTCCAATGCTGCGTTTCAGAACAACCAAAAGGCTTTTGAGATTCTCCTCGCAGCAGGCGCAATTCCAAACACAAATTGTCTTAGCAACGCCGTCAGAGGGAAAAACATGGTCGCTATTGAACGTCTGCTTGACCTTGGGGTTAGTGCAATTGGTTCCATTAGCTACGAGGGGAGCAGCTACGAAATGAACAACAACGGAAGAGAGTACTTGTTCCCGCCTATTTCCGAGGCCATCCGAAGCGAGTTTCGTGGCGCGCTACAAGTGTTTGAGCAAAGAGGCTTTTTTCTGAATATAAGAGAAACTTACGAATCAGACGTTCTCGGATCAGCAATCGAAGCGGCATGCGAGACCGGAAATGAAAGCCTCTTGGGTGTGTTTTTGCCTTTTTGGAATCCATTCTCTAAGAGCACAAGCCCAATAAATGCGGTGGCAACAGCGATTCGAAACGGCCATCAGCAGATAGCGGCAAAGCTTCTTGAAGGAGGAATTCGACCTACTAAATTAGCCTTTTTGCACGCCATTGCGGCTCGAAACACGGATATAGTTACTCTGTTGATGGATATAGGATTTGATCTATCAAGGAATCTTATTCATCTTGCCGTAAACTGGGGAAACATCAGCATCATCCAGGACTTGATTAAAGCTGGATCACCTCTAAACACTATATGGACTACGGTTCACTATTCTAGCTTGATAGATAAGCCCGAGAGTCCTTTTACATTGGAAGGATCGTGGAATCTTATGACCACGGCTATTCTGAGTGGGAACCGTAGAGTGGTAGATGTCTTTCTGGACCTCGGTGCCTCAATTGAAGATCATCAACCCGGTTCCTATGGATCAGCATCCCCTCTTTTTGCGGCAGTGTACATGAGAGATCTAAGCATTGCCCGGACTTTGTTACGCCACGGTACGGACCCTTCGGACAATCGAGCAATATTCCAGGCTGTATTATATCAAGACGTCGATCTCATTATACTGATTCTTGAAGCTTTTGGTCATCGTTACCCACATGGAAAAAAGCTTTTTGGCGCGGAAGCATTGGACGAGGCTGTCAAGATGGAAAATATCTATTTGCTGAAGCTGTTGGCCAAACAAGCGAGTGCAAATTGCCTGGTAAAAAAAACTGATACTGAATGGCATACAAAATCGAGTTTAACTCATGGTTCCAACACCACTTTTGTAAACCCTCTAGGCCGAGCCATTTCAAGTAAGAGTAGCAAAAGTCTGGAAATGGTTCGAATTTTCGCGGCCAACGGCGGAGAGCTGAATGGTATTGTTGAGATCAAAGAAGCCGATGAAGATCCGGATGGTAACAAAGTAGTCGGGAAGAAACGTACGAGAACGGCCCTCTTGCAGGCCATTGCCACACGAGAACTTCCGAAGGTAGAAGAGTTGGTTAAACTCGGCGCCAGAGTCGACCTACCTGCGAAAATGAATATTAAACGAACGCCACTTCAGTTCGCCGCTGAACTAGGAGCCGAAGATATTGTACGCTTCTTACTCATCAATGGCGCAAGCCCGAATGAGCCTCCCGCCGTCGGGTATGGCGGCTCGGCGCTGCAGCTCGCCGCCGCAGAAGGATATCTGGGGATTGTATCTTTCTTACTCTCGATTGGAGCAGACATAAACGCCCCTCCCTGCTTCTTCAACGGCAGGACTGCATTCGAGGGCGCGAGTGAGAATGGCCGGATCGATATGATGACGTTCCTTGTTGAGCACGGCGCAGATATCCTTGCCGAAGACGGGAGGCAGTATAAGAGGGCGGTCAAATTTGCAGAAGGCAAGGGACATGGCGCTGCGAAGGACATGGCGGTTAGATTGTATGCTACTGCGTGTATGAATGTTGGGAGATCAGTGGTCCCTGTATTGGATGATGTAATAATGGGTTGAAGGCTCGGTGAATGTTGATTGAGGTCAATCGCCTTATCAGGAACTTTTCGCAGTACTTTCTTGTTGCTTGATATAGGCCTTGTATTAAAACATTTACGCGTCAGTCTGCATTTGGGCATAGTAGTAGAAATATGTAGACATTCAACAAATCCTCCTACATTTACTCCTCGTAATATGTGAGCGCGATTGTAGCAAGTCGTGAATTATTTATGATAAAGTCGGTTACAAGTTCCTCCTATTTCCAAATGTCTACCCTTGGGTTGAAATTTCATCCGCAACATGCCCTGAATTACAAACTCTACAACTACTAATCCCAATGGTCTAAGCCACTCTGTCAAGACGGTGTCCGTATATTTCGTTCCTCCTATATTTATTCAACCTCCCTCTTCACCATTAGTCAATGTCTTCCATCTCAAGATTGGTCTGCATGCGAAATGTCTTAGTCAGGCATTGTTCAGATGGTCTGCAAGCCGTCCATTCTCATCTGCAACAAAAGCGACATGAAATTCAGACTCCCGGCGTACAAGATAGACCCAGTGGATGCTTGAGCGGCGATTTGGTGGTCCAAGGAAGGATGTGATCGGATGGCTCATGCTGAGGCGCCCTATGCCTTCGTAAGTCTAAAGATCAAATATAGTCAAGGGATAAACAAGCGTACCTCGAGAAGCTTGGTTTCTCCGCTTGCGGATCGTGAGGCCCCATAAGAGGGCAGCTAGTGGAGCGCAAGTCGCAAAGAGCGTGATGAGCGCGATGATGGCTTCGAGGGACCAACTCGCCATCGTTATTTGGGAATATAAATATAGTGGGATTTGAGGAATGAGGCCACTTGGGCAGTTATTGTGAGTTGAAGCTTGGGTTCTCTTGTTAACACGACCTCTTTCTAGTCAGTGATCTATTTCTGTCATTACTACTAAGACCACAGATATATGGACTGAGTCCAGATTTGGGCCAGTTCATTCAAGATTGTGGCCTTTTCCTGAGCCTGCGCCCCGATTTACAGGCGGGAGGTCACAGATCTTGAACGGGTCAAAGAGGTATGACTTATGGGTTCAATTTCGGGTGAAACATAAATACGGATACGGATTTGGGCCATGGTGATGCAGCTCAGATTGAAGCTTTCAGCGGGTGGGCGCGTGATTGGTGGCCATGTCGTACAAATGTGGCGTCCATCGCAGCAGCTTTCTGATGTGGCCCAAATCTTGATTGGCGGGCTAGAGAAAATCGGATTTGGGCTGCATATCTGATTTAGGCCACTTCTTAGGCTTGGCGTCGGATATGATTTTGGCCCACCGGTCAAGAGTTGCGAGGCTGAAACATTTCTCAGCCTCAGCTCGTTCAGCGAACAAACACTCACAATACCCGCAAAATCCACCATCTTTGCAACAGGAACACATCCAATTTGTAACACCTACATAGTCAATCTCTTAGGGACGCTTTCCTCGACGATAAAACTCATCCCGCTTTGAGCAGCTTTAGAACTTTCTGATTTTCAAGCTGCACAAACAAGCTTATGTTCTTATCTCTATTGAATAACCATGAGTGCTACACGGCAGGAACGACTACCGAAGGAGGAGTGGGAATCACACAAAACCACAATTCGACGCCTGTATCTTGAAGAAGATCGGAAGCTGGAAGGCGACGATGGCGTAATGGACATGATGCTACGTAAGCACACTTTTCGTGCCAGGTTAGCCGCCCACATTTGGATCCCCAAGCTCATGTCTATTTGTACGAGTGTAAGAAGCTGAGGGCAACACATTTAACAAATCGCAGTTCGAAACTATATTCAAGAAATGGGGATTCGGCAAATACCAGAAAAAAGTCGAATGGGAGACTTTACGACAGATACTTGCCGCGAGGAAGGAAGAAGGAAAGCTCACCGACGTATAATTGTACGGAGAGCGTATGAAACCGTCCAAGGTTCGAAAGGAGACAACTCGCCACAGGCACGGATTATCATCGAATACAACCCTCCGAGGTATACAATATATAATCGCAATGTATCTATTGCTGAAGCTGACTATTGCCCCATTAGAAATGGGTCAACACCTTCCACCATATATGGAGATACGAACACCTCGAATGCAGAACGTGCCAGTCTTCTCCAGCAATCGTCAAGCCATACCACAAGCTTCTCGATCTCAGCCCACTCGTTCTACCTGGTTCAGAAGGCTATGTCCTCGCAGCAAGCCATAATGCGGTACCAGAGTCGTCACATCAGAGCGAAAACTGGGGTTCGTTCAATTTCTCCCACTCGAGGTCATCAGAGACACTACCAAGATTGTTTTCCCCTTTGCCTGAGGCTCAACCAGCTCATTACGGAACTCCAGTCTATCAATTCTCTAACATACCAAGTGTTCTTCATCTCAGCGAAGAATCAAATCTAGAAGAAGCCATTCATAGCACGTCACGGCTCTCCCCGTTATTCGCTACCACGCCATCCGACACTCCGATCACCACCCCAACTGCGTTGAAAGATTCGTTACAATCCTCTCTTCCAAGTTCAAAAGCACATGCCCCTCCTTTATTTCAAGAAATGCTCCAGGAAGCGAAACACTACTTCCGCCTATTTAGTCACCCATTCCAAGATCTTGAGGCAGGAAAGGCAGGTGAACTTCTACCTGGGGTCTCGTTGGATTTTACGGTTGTCTATCGTGTTGTG
Organism: Melanomma pulvis-pyrius CBS 109.77; assembly: GCA_010093585.1. Classification (NCBI taxonomy): domain Eukaryota; kingdom Fungi; phylum Ascomycota; class Dothideomycetes; order Pleosporales; family Melanommataceae; genus Melanomma; species Melanomma pulvis-pyrius. Next base: position 53,738 of record MU001768.1, on the reverse strand, counting down.
TACATTCTGATCTACAATCTTGAAGTTCTCGATCGGTTAAAGGATGGCAAGGACGAGAATGCATTCTTCAGAGCAGGAGTTGGATACATACACTCCTTGCCAGACTCCATGCTCGGCCGGTTCTTGGACAGAATCCAGCCGAAATATTCCCATTCGCTAGAAAAAAATCTGTTCTGTACTGCAATAGAATTGGGCGCTACGAGAATTGTCAGCCTCATACTGCAGCGGCGCAAATTAGACTTGAATCTTGTGGTGTGCATTGTTTCCGGCGACCGTTATAGTCCCCTCGAGCGTTCGGCTGGCTCTGGAAACGTCGAGTTTACAGCGAACCCCAACAGATGCATGGGCTCATCTGCCCTCGAAACTTGGGTGAAATGGCAGAAACGATTCGACCGCACATACATTTATGAAGTGCTTGATGAGCCACCTCCAAACAAAGAGTTGGAGATCTTCTCAATTCTCGTCCGGGCGGGCGTGTGGATTTATAGAGATATCCTACGCCACCTGTCCTTCTCCACCAAGACTTTGCGATTCTTGGTGACCAATATCGATGGAGCGAGAGGCGACATATTCATCGACCCCGGTTTCTTGGCTGAAATCTGCCAGTACGATCACAATCTCGACGACATCATCTTCATTGTGCGATCTATTCTATCGAGGGACTATCCCGATAGCATTCGTAACTCCTCTAGCTTTGTTCGGAGCTTAACAGATGCGTTATTAGCAGCGGCATCTCAAGCCAATGTTGAACTCGTCGAAATGCTCCTCGCTGCTGGTGCCAAGCCAGACGCTGAGTGATTTGGTTAGGTCGGGAGAGAGGATTGTTGTCTGACGATTGCCACGCGATTTCTTGACTATGGGTTTAGTACAAACGCCATCTGTTACCTTGCATGGAAACCTTTATGTACAGGAGCCTGCAGTAAGCGAGGCAAGGGATTTTGGGTGGGAGATTAGGAGATATAGAGTGGGTGTTGTTAGTGGGTAGCTAGATGGAGTCAAATCTTGAAGTACCGCGAGTGCTTATATCCGATATTTTGGGTGGAAAGCCACTAGGAAGATTGGGGTGAACATATGGGTCGGAGAATTGCTGTTCATTTAACGAATGCTTGAAGTTTGAAGTTCTGCTGGGTATCGAAAAGCTTGACACCGCCCTCCCATCCAATTCCATCCAGTACCGTATAACGCCCTGCCCATGTATACTGCTCGTAGCTGAATATGTCTTCTGATACAAGTCCGACAATTACCCCAGACTGGGTTTCTCAGAAATCCTAAGCCAACATTCTTTACGCAATTAGTCTCTGCACCAATCCTTCTATCCGTCCAAGAGCCTTCCTGCCGAGCTCCGAAACTCGTACCCCGTGTGCAGTAAATACCACAGCCTTGTCAATCCGGCCATCCTTTGTAACACTCAATACCCCAGTCTGTCCGTTCGACCATGTGATGGTGATCTCCCTAACTCCCATATCTGCCTCGATCTCAGTGATCTTGACAGGCCCATCACGACGCTGTGTCGGCACATCTTCCTCTTCCTCGTCCTCGTCGTCACTAACGAATGCGTTTAGAACTTTCCCGATTGTAGGTTTCCTCTTCTCCGTAGCCTCTCCTGCGTTCCTATCTCTCAGCCCAGCCGCTACCCTCAGCTTCTCCACAGCCTCAGTCCTTAAATGCCACGCAACCAGCTCCTTCCTGAGCCCCTTCCCGAAGCTCACCAACTTCTGCTCCGCCATATCACTTGCATCCTTCTCCGTCGCCGGCAGCCATTTATTCCGCAACGCCTGCAGCGGGATACACGGCGGGATTGTGTGCTTGTAGATCTTCAGCATGAGCTTGTGTCGCGAGTTTGGTCGATTGAATAGCACATGGTATGTGTCGATAAAACGGCCGCGGATGGCGACCTCGATGCGCACGCCCAGGATGCTGCCGTTGTCGACGGCGTGCGGGTCTGGGTCCTTCACTTTGTAGGCCGTGACGCCGGCGCAGGCGCGGTAGACGTTTTCGACAATGCGCTGCTGTTGGGCTGCGACGAGTTTTGAGGCGAGGCCGCGTTGCCGTTCGTTGGTGGCGGGGCCTTGGGAGATGTGCGTGGAGAGGTGGGGTTGCGCGAGGAGGATCGAAGTTAGGTTTGCGCGGTGCGATTGGAGGGTGGCGATTCGCGCGCGGATGTCGCTGATGTCGCTGTCGAGGGCTTCTATTGATGCCATGGCTATGGTGCGCTGGTGTGGGGTAGAGGCGGAGGTTCGAGGTTCTGTTGATGTTTGGCGCTGCGGTCGCCGCCCGACTGAAGAGGAATGGCTAATTTCACGAATTCACGTGAACAGGCTTGGCAAACCACAGCATCAGAAGGTGCAGGGCGCGACGGCTCAATAGGCACAGGGTCAATGGTCGTACAGGGTCGCGAATTCAAGACTCGTCGTTCACGTTCGTTCAGAACAAGTCTACTGAAGTCTGAGACGCTTCATCAGAACGGCGACCGCTAGGGCTGGGCTAACCATCGCCGCCACCTGAGCCACACTTCCAGGCCACGTTCCAGGAACGAACGGGGTACATCCATCTTTTTACCCGCACTAACAAAGGAGACACGTTCATCCTCCGAACGACGCTCATTTGTTGCCACACATATGGATGCCGACCCCGACAGGCGACCCATTTCCTTCCTACCCTCCCTCGTTTCCTTCGATTGCTGAAACACGCCGACCGTCTACGCATCGCGCCCAGCACGAGCAGAATCAGCACGCGCATCGCCGCTCAATAAGCAACGCCGACCTTGAGCTCCAGGACTTTTCCCGCGCGGAATCAAACCCACAGCGCATTCACACCTCAAAACGGCGGCCTCCCCCACTACACATCGGCGCGCAGTCCTCGTCCGCAGACCCCGAAAACGCCCACCTCCTCCGTACCGACGATTCTGCGTCCGACTTCGACTCCGACTCCGAACCCCAAATGAGCAAACGGGCCCCTAAGAAATCGAACCGCAAATCGGTGATACCCAAATCCTCCACCGACTCGCTGCAGGATCAGAACGGGCATGCCAATACAACGAGCGCGATGAACGGCCTAGTGGAGCAGAGGCGCAAGCATGCCTCCATCGATAGCCCCTCGTCGGCAAGTCAGACAGCCTCGCTGATGGGCAGATCGAGCTTCAATCTCGACGATCCGGTGCCGAAAATGGGGCACCAGGAGGGGCAGTCGAAAGGCTTCTTCGAGCTGTCCAAGAAGGATCAGCGCAACTTTCTGCTGCTCGTCCTGCTATACTTTCTGCAGGGCATTCCCATGGGACTGGCGACTGGATCGGTGCCCTTTTTATTGAAGAGCGTGGTCTCGTATTCGGCCATCGGGGTATTCTCACTTGCGGCATACCCGTACTCGCTGAAGTTATTTTGGAGCCCGATTGTGGATGCAGTGTGGACGCCTAGACTAGGGCGCAGGAAGAGCTGGATCTTGCCTATTCAGACTATCTCGGGATTCTCGATGATATGGCTTGGATCTAAAGTGAACGTAATGATGCAGGTCGCGGGAGAGAAGGACGGTGCTGGGATGTGGAGCTTCACGTGGTGGTGGTTTGCGCTGGTCTTCTTGTGCGCTACGCAGGATATTGCTGTGGATGGTAAGCTTTCGTCCTGGGACTTGCGTTGAAGCAGTAGCTAACAGAGTACTCCAGGCTGGGCATTGACGCTCCTATCGGAGGAGAACCTTTCGTTTGCATCCACTGCGCAGACTGTCGGCTTGACCGGCGGCCAATTTTTGTCCTACACCGTATTCCTGGCGTTCAACTCCAAGGACTTTGCGAATAAATGGTTCCGACCGGCCAGTGCTCCTCTGGACACTGGATTGATGACACTGGACGGTTATCTCAAGTTCTGGGGCTGGGCATATCTGGTGGTTACCTTCGGACTGGCGGTCTTGAAGAAAGAAGAGCGGACTAGGAATACGGATGGCATCATGGACGTCTACAAGACCATGTGGGGGATTCTCAAGCTGAAGAACATCCAAACCTTCATCGTCATCCACCTGATCGCAAAGATTGGATTCCAGGCCAACGACGCCGTCACCAGCTTGAAGCTGCTCGACAAAGGCTTCAGCCAGGAAGACCTGGCGCTGACGATTCTCATCGACTTTCCTATCGAAATCTTCTTGGGCTACTACATAGGGAAATGGTGCCAGACGTACCCACCAATGCACATCTGGTGCTGGGCATTTGTTGGAAGGCTTGCCGCGGCGGGCTTCGCGCAGACTGTGGTCTGGTCATTCCCGCCCGGTGGCACTACGACCATGTATCTCCTCATGGTCATCTGCGAGCATGTGATGTCGACATTCATGAACACGGTCATGTTTGTTGCGGTTTCGGCTTTCCACGCAAAGATCTCGGACCCCGTCATCGGAGGAACGTACATGACTCTTCTTGCTACGTAAGTGTGCCCCACTGCGCCCTTGTCCGCAGCTTGCTAACCATCAATCAGCGTGTCGAATCTAGGCGGCACGTTCCCGCGCATTTTCGTGTTGCAGTTTGTCGACCTGTTCACGGTCGCGACGTGCGAGCCTCCTACGACTCCGCCTAAGACGGAGCTTCTCAAGGGCAGTCTCGTCACGCAGGCCTTCTCCTGCGCGCTCGAGGCGGACAAGCACCGATGTCGGGACGGCGGTGGGTTCTGCAACGTCACGACGGACGGCTACTATGTGATGAATGTGGTGTGCATCGTCATTGGCATGGTGACGTTCTGGGGGTTTATCAAGCCGGCGGTGACGAAGATCCAGGCGCTGCCGCTGAAGGCGTGGCGGATATCGGAGTAGGATAGACATTTCACGTACGGGCGCATGGTCGGAGTAGAAGAACGGAGTAGAGGAGCAGAGTAAGAGAATGCGTTGGTTTGTAAAGCCCCGGGCCCATTTCGAGTTGGGCCCTCGCCCGGTCCCGTGACTCGGCGGTGGCCAATGACGGGGGAGGCCCTGGGGCCCGCCGCGCTAGCCCAGAGCCTCCCGAATCAACCGTCCAGGGCGATATGAGACCACCGTCTGTACCTTTGTCAGCCGGCCAGCCTCGAAGTCGCCGCCGTCCGCCGTCCGCCGTGGCCGATCGCGGCATCTGCGCGGCCCTGCGCGGCCCTGGGTCGCCCTGGGTCGCCCTGGGTCGCCCTGGTCGGGGCCTGGCTCTGCCATGATTCTGACGGCTTTGGCAGCGGTCGGCGCTTTTCGCCCTCGCGGCGCCCTGGGGGGAGGCAGCGACTCGGCGGCTAAACCCCATGCGGATGCATGCTTCGATATCTGTCACAAATTATCTGCTGATTTCACTCATAAACAGCTTGTCCTGCCTTCCCATTTGCCTCATTGTGCTTGCAGCCCTCTCCAGCTCGTAATCGCCCGTCCCTCGCCGTCCACCCTCCTCATTTAGCCGCACGCTGCTGCCCACGCCCGCAGCCCTCGACCCTCTATCGCATCCTCGCATCCCATCTGCCCGCAATTCGCCATGGCAGCATACACCCCCAAGGTGCGGGTCCAGAAGCCTGCACCCCACTTCTCAGGCACCGCCGTGGTCGATGGTACTTTTGAAGGTACGCCGTTACACGCTCCACGAGCCCGCGCCCTGCAGTAGCAGCATGCCCGCGCCCTCCAGTAGCAGCATCGCCCGCGCCGCTGCTGTACCACGCCCAACACCCTGCTAATCCGCGCCCGTCGCCCACAGATCTCAGCCTGACGGCCTACACATCGACCAAGCAATGGCTTGTCCTCGGCTTCGTGCCCATGGCCTGGACCTTCGTGTGCCCGACCGAGATCATCGCCTTCAGCGAGCGCGCCGCCGACTTCGCCGCGCGGGGCGCCAGCGTCGTCTTCTCCAGCACCGACAGCGAGTACAGCCTGCTCGCCTGGACCAACGCGAGCCGGAAGGAGGGCGGCCTGGGCAAGATCAACATCCCGCTGCTGAGCGACAAGAACCACAGTCTAAGCAAGGACTACGGAGTCCTGATTGAGGACGAAGGCATTGCGCTGCGCGGCCTGTTCCTGATTGACCCGGCCGGCATTGTCAGACAGGTGAGTCTGGGTGTGATGTTGGTCATGGATGGGTGGCCATGTGGTGGTGGTGGTGGTGGGAAGCTGTGGACGTTGGAAGCGAGTGGCTTCTTGCATAACGTAGCTGACGTCTTGTGTACAGATTACCATCAATGACCTGCCCGTTGGCCGCAGCGTAGACGAGACCCTTCGCCTGATCGACGCCTTCCAGTTCACGGACAAGTACGGCGAGGTGAGCTGCCCCATATCTCTATATACACAGACCGCAGGGCTAATTCCATCCAGGTCTGCCCCGCAAACTGGAACCCCGGCCAGGAGACCATCAAGGCCACGCCCGAGGGCAACAAGGCATACCTCGAAAAAGTGCACGCCGACACCAACATGAACGGTACGGCCCCACAAAAGACCACCATCACCACTATCAACGGACACTGAACTGGTGTAGGGACCGCCTAATCTCAGTCCTGTCTATCTCTCTCCCCATTGCAGAAATCCAATTCCCTTCACGTCCATTTTTGAACAAGTCTGGGACTCGAGCAAAGGTTGGGCGGTTCGTTGCATCGCACGTCTCGCTCCTCCCTTCTTCTTTCCTTGGTTCAGCGCCGGTATCCGATGATGGGAGGAAAACACATACAACGGCTGATCAATGGCTTTGCATAAGGTTATCTGTTTCTCTTGCATCGGCATTGGCGAGGGAGTTTTGTCATTATTTCTCTAGACCCGCGGTGGATTTCGACCCTCTGCTGAGCTCAGTTTAGACTTTCGTCTGGTCTGTGCAGAGAGAGAGAGACCCTCGCGTGGTGCAATTCGGCGCTAGTAAAGACTGGAGTGGTGTCTCTGGGATTTCCCCCCCAAGGCTGATTTTGGTTGCTATCGTGCGAGTCCTTCGTCCCCACGTTCGTGCTGTTTGCACTGGCGCTCCTCCCCTCCATACCCGCCTTTCCCCCCTCTTAATCCTTATACTATACTAGAGTTTCTGTACCGTACGTAGTTCCGATAAGCTGCTAAATCTCCACCTAATCAACTTGTCTATACTTCTTAGTGTCTAGTTCTGTTTCCTGGGCGTGCTCTTGGTTCTTCTGGGGGATATATTGTGATACTCTAATTCCAATCTGCTTCTAGGAGCTGCGGTGGTTCCGCTTGGTCTGTGCGTGCGTGCGGTTGTTGCATGGGTGGTGGAGGAGGGGCTAGCCTTGTGCAGCCCTCCGCTTGGCGCTGGGACACTGATATTTACATTTCCCTCTTAACGCGGTTCCTGCAGCAGTTCGCATTGGCAACGTTGTTGCGTGTATTTTTCGCTTCTTACTGTTTAGTGCTGTGGTGCGGCTGTGGACTCGAAAGATGATTGTAGATGTTTCGTCTTGGTGTTTTGCTGTCTTGAATTTTCTGGGCTTCTGGGTGAAGAGTGGCGAGGACTGGAGTCCGTCCTTTTCTTCCTTCCCTGCCGAGTCACTAGATGGACGGATGGTTTTCCGCGTTTGAGTATGCTGGGGAATGGGGAGGAGGAGGGGTAGCAGAGAGGGGCGGACGGGCTGCTTAGACGACTTCTGGAATTCGGACTGGGGGCTTGTTTCGCAGCTCTTTAGCCTCACAGCTCTACCTCGCCCTTTTCAAGCTCGGCTCTTTTAAGCTTCTCCCCTCGACTTCTCTCTTCGTTCATTCCTTTCTTGCTTTGATCTACGATGATCTTGGGTTTCTTAGTACGGAAGGTGGTGAGAGGTGCGCAGGTGGCTAACTGGTCACTGGCTCAAGCGTTGCAGGTCAATCTACGACATTGCCTTCGTAGTTTTCGGTCCAGGTTATCGTCGATCACTGTTATTTGGATCTAAATAAGACCAGCGTCCCTAAGATGAGCGATAAATAATACAGCTTCTCAGAGCGTACTCTCTGCAGGCTTGGGCTTCAATAGAACCTCCTGATCTGGCATTGTAGGGAGTTTTGATCTACACACTCTATAGAGACTCTACCCCTTAGTAATTAATGGCTCATCAGCTCTCCTGTTATTATATAGGCTGATCCTCCGAGATTTTGCACTTGTAGTCTCTTTACAAGCATATAGTCTACAGTATAGTTAGATGCGGGCACATGTCCTATTAGTAGAAACCTCACAGAGATTCTATGCATTATGGAGTCCATCATTCCTTTATCTTGTTGTGGAGAATGCCGACCAATCAAGTCTCCATCAATATTCTAGCCTAGTTCTCTGCTGGAGACATGATTAATTCCCCATTGATATGTACCCTCTGTTCAGTCTTCAATGATCCAGTGCGGAATGCCATGCCAGTTTCCTTCATCGATTTCCTTCAACTCTTTGAACATAGGCGAATCTCTCATCTCTGTCCTCATCTGGTCCGAGACTAGCTCACCCCATATCTGTTTGACTGATTGCCTCTCAGCCTTCTCTTCGGCAAATTTTGCTGTGCGATCTGGGGGAAGATCAACTCCAAGGTTTACTAAATGCTCTGTTACCTCGAACTGGTAGTCCTTCAACATGCGCCGGACTGCGTCCTCGTCTTTTTTTTCGATTCGCGCCAGATCCATGTACCCGTGATCGAGTTGGTTACTAGTAATTGCCTGGGGGCCGCAAAGATGGCCAAAAATGTTGGGAAGGTCACGGTGGAGAAGTGCCCAAAAAGAATTGTAGCCGCCGAATTTATCGAAGTAAGGGTCGTCATGGCTAGGCAAGGCCAATTCGCTGTAATCTCGGAATATGATAGATTGAGTGTTATGTCTTGGGCAGACAGAACACCGAAAAAGAGTCATCTCGGGGATCAGACGCGAGGGAGTAGAAAGACGAATAATACAGCGGCAGAACAGGTACCGGAAAACGATATTGTATATTGGCTCCCATTTCATCGTGATTCTATGAGATACCAGATCGATGCTTGGCGGTCTGCTATCCTCGTGTCTTCCAGACAGAGAGTCAGTGGATGTATCCTCGATTGTTGGTCGGTGCTGCACTTTTGAACGTCGTGATGAGATTTGGTAGTCACGGTACGTGTTCTGGTCGAAAATTGAAATATCGGATGGTTCGAACGAGACATAATCCGGAGCTACCCATTGGACGGCGAGCTTACAGGAATGACTTAATATGTTCTTAGTATCCCGTCATCTAGAGAACTCAGATGACGCCTTACCAAGATTTAAATAAGGATCTAGAAGTACTGTAGGTCCTTGGTTTGTAGCATCGCATGCAACGATTGCGAGGGGGGCCGTGCCAATTGCACATAACGAAGGAAAGTTTTATGGCGCGATCGCCTTCTACAACGCTCGACCAACTCTCTCGAGAAACTAAATGTCGTTCATTCCATTCCAAGATCAGAAAGTGACCCCGCTGAACTTGCGGTAATCCGGGAAGCTTCTGAGATGTAAATTTGAACTCGAGGAACTCGAGGAAAGCCTGGATCTCTTAGCCTTGCGTACCCCTTGCGTACCAATTCTATGGAGGATGGGGTCACACCTCTGGTGTTTTGCAGAACTGCACTGGTAGAAGATATTCTGCGCCTAATCCATCGTCGATCTTGACCTGATCTTGCGGTATGCCGGTTTCCCATGGAAATCCGAGCTCTTTAGGTCTGTGCTCTATTTGATCGACGACTTTCTGGATCTTACCACCCAAAATTTGTAGCTGCTGTGTATTTTGAAAGATTTGGTCTCTAGCATATACTTGTTAGATGCCCTTGAATCATATTCTTCAAGTAGAGAATAACCTACTTCATTGAAACGGCTATGCAAAAATGTATTTCCTGCCTAATTGCTTCCAACCTCTTAACTAAGCCATTGATTTTCTCTTTCGACCCTAAGGCTAACAGAGATTTTTTGAACGAGGCAAGTATCTTGTCGTCGGTACTAGAACTAAACTTCCTCAATATCATCAAGAGCTCCTCAGATGTTTCTAAACAAGACTCATATAGGCTCATTAAGGATTCGTCTACCGTCAGGTCTTCGAATGTGGTATTGGTCCGCATGAAACCTATACGTTTCACAAGGTCGCTGATAATAAGATCGACGGAAGTGATCTCTCGTAATGTACTTTGACTGGATTGGTAGATATTGTTTGAGCGAGAAAAGAGAGCAAGACTGAATTGAACGACCTGGAGGATGCTAGCCATGAGGCTGAATGCCACGAGATGCTCCATATCGCTTCTCCGGCCCAGATGCTACGGGGAAACGTGAATGAAATAAGAGGAAATAGAGAAATAGAAGAAAGGCTTTGAACTAGTATTGAAAGTCATCTAGTGAAAAATGACGGTGAGAGTGCGAACCGAAATGCTTCCTTCGGGGGAAGGCAGGAAGCGTAGCATCACGGTATTATAGTGCAGGTCTTACAATTTTCCCCTTTAGAGTAAGCTGTAATTCAAGCGATCATGACCGGTCAATCAATTAACTTTCTTGATGCCGAGTGTGTCCTGTCAGATCGTTTCCTCTTATCCATGGTGGGATCCCCGGCTTCCTAGTCTTCCCGGTGATGTAAGGCTGAATTTAGATTATACTGTTTCCTACATAATGCTCAACTAGGCTACTCCGGTAAGAAGGTTCACCGGAAAGCTAGTATGTGATCATATAATATACGCCACCATAAAAATGTCGCTACCCTACCTTTCCCTATCCATTAAATACACTCTTTCTCCCACCGTCCCTCCTCTCGTCACATTTCTCCTTCCCGTTTCCGTATACTCTCCCCTTAGCCCTTACCCTCCTCTAGCCCGAATCGTAGATACCAACGCCCTCGCACCCCCCCTCATGCAAGTGTCACTAATGTTCCTTTAGGATACTTGGTTAGCCTGCTAGAATGTAGTGGTATTCATTGAAATCGGGTGTTCCATAGCAACCTGAGGTTATTTCTTATCTACAACGTCTCTCAGAAGAACTTATGTCCCTTTATCATGTACTAGGCGCTCCTTAGGATTTCAGCACCTCTGTCGCAGCGGTCAGCCGAGGATCTACGTCATTTTCCGTCCAACCCCGCCCAGCTCCCGGACGCGACACCTGTGACAACGCCAAACTTCATATTTGAGCACCGTGCGATGAACATGGTGAACTAGCCGTACCAATATCATTGTCCACCAGTCTTTCATTTCTCGCAATAGATACCATGTTCATGATACTGCCGACCCGTGACAGTTCCGCCGCCGCCGCCAACGAAGTGCTCCCTGAAGAAACATTCACACGAATCAAGAAAGCGTGCAATCGATGTCGCATCAAAAGGTCAAAGTGTAATGGCCGTATCCTATGTGCAAGATGTAAAGGTGACAAGGTCGTTTGCCGAGCAGACGTCGGTCTAGCGGATCGCAAAGAAATGTCAAGAAGGTATAGTACGTTTTCTTGCATCACGTATTCCTTCGACAGAACAAAAGCCGATGCCGTAGCACGGGTAGCTACATCGCGTTCCTCGAAGAGCAACAGCTATCGCTACTCGGCGCTCTAAGAGGACTCCACCGCCGGGCTCCAGACGAGAGCGTGATCTACGACACAATGAAGTAGCTACAGGCAAGAGGATTTGAGGTGGGGACATTGATGCCTCAGGGTCAGATATTGGGAGCCAATGCGTCGACCCGGGAGCGTAAAAGCTCTCCAGAAACGCCAGAACACCTTCCGTGGGATAGTAACAGTCCAACAAGACCTGCAGCAGGATAGGCCTCAGGATATATTGTTTGACATGCCGCTGAATGTGGAGCAAGATCTCCTTTTTAACACTGCATTTCCGTATAGCGAAGCCTTAATGGATGATTTTCTTACAAGTCCCACAGACTTTACGCTAGGTACTGGAATAAACAATCATATAAATCAACAGTCGGGGTTGGGGTCGGGTCACTCAGGGGGTTTGAATTGATGTTGCTCTGTAGCAGGTTATGGATGGTTATGATTACGACGGCGATGCCGACATCTGCGTACGTGGATTTGTTTGTGAATCTGAAATTAGTGGCCAAGCGAAATTGACCAAGCAGTAGAAAGGTTTTGAGGTTAGGGTGGCAACGAGTGAGGTACTGAAGTTTTGACTGTGGGTACTTGTGACTGCCTTTTAATCGAAAACAGTCGGAAGATGAGAAATTGAGAAATTTGGCGCCACAAGTAGTAGGGCAGTGAAGAATATCATCTAGTTGTAGACTGAATGGGGGTTGAGATTACCCGCTGCACCATACTTTTCTTAAATTACTTTCTTCAACTCCTGGTACATTTCTGCGCCCATGCCCACAGGGGCAATCATGAACCCTTGAAATGCCATTGTATTCCCGGAATGCATGCCCCCGCTTAGCACGTTGAAGAAGGGAACGGGAATTACGTAGGGCTGCTTATTCCTGATACGCTGCTACACGAATTCGTAGAGTGAGTCACCCTAGATTCGCTGTCAGCGAACTATCTAGCAAGTTCCCCTGACGTTTAAAACTGCACTAAGATGAAAATTTAGAAGAGCCTACTCTACACACAGCTGCATCCCTCCAAACCGCCATACTAATTCCGAGGATCTATTTGGTGTATGACGTAGTGACCGAGCCGGACCTCCCGAGCGCCCTTCCAAGAAAGCAAATTTGGGGAACCGATCCTCCCGAGCCGAAATTCCCGGCCTACAACACCTACAATATGAACATTACACAACTTTGTACTGCATACTTATTTTCTAGAGAACACAAATAATAGGTTAAATCATGCTTTATTACCGCTCTATTATAGATTCAAGACACTTGGGCGTTGTTTGGAGGTAGAAAATATAAGATATAAGCATCTTCGTATTGGGCCTTATTTCCTGGAAATATTGGCACCCTAGAGCTAGGGAAACCTTTCAATCGAATATTGCTCTAACATGTGAAAATTCAATCAATTGATGGGATGGTAAAAAATTGTATGTTGCTATGTACAGCGGAAAAGGTAATTATAATGCGTGACTCAATACGCCCAGCGGCGGTATTTTGGTGGGCGTCTTGTTGGCTCGCTACACGAATCCACACCACGCTCATCATCTACGGAAAGTAGCTGGAAAGAATTCAGGCTGCTCAACGGAATGGAATCCTTCGATAATGATGGAGAGAAGCGAATAACCTGAAGCGGAATCTCCAGTGTAGAATGGGCTGACACCGACCCTAAGATCCGCACATTGAGAAGAACTGAGTATCTCAATGCCACAGTTTCGCTAAAGAATGAAGGTATTAGACTGTGGTCGGTTGTGAAAACCACCGGTATCATTACAGTCCACCGAGACGCCTTTCTATCCGTCGAAATAATCGTGCCATTTGGTAAAACATGGCCATTGCGCCATGGTAGCTCCATGTATTCGCGCTCCTCAGACTGTAGCACCTGGGTTTGTAGCCTAATGTAAGATTTACTTTGAGCATCTGCAAGAGTTGGTGCTTGATTAAAAGGCTTTGTTGAGTAGAAGAGTCGGCGCTGGAGGCGGGTTCGAATCTGGAAAGTCCAGTAGTAGGGCTCGACTGTATGCTCTAAGACATTTTCACCTTGCTCAAACGATGCCTTGAGATTGATGACGGTGTTTGATCGTGGATAGGGCTTCAACATATTTATTGGCTGTGGCTCTTCAGCTGCGATTTCAAGTGACCCTTGGGAGCGACCAAAGAAGTGTTTCCGGATCTTGGAGGTAGCCTGAAGCCTGTACTCTTTTTTAAAAGCGCTGGTATACGTAGGCGGAAGAGATTCCGTCGTTGGCATAATGGTTATCTCTCTTGCAACACCAACTCGCGGTCGTTGGGGCTCCCTTCCCTCTGGTCTAGCGCTCGCAGACAGCCTATAGAATATCATAGGTTGCATATATGGTTTCCGGTTTGCACCCTGCTCATATAAACGTCCCGCAGTCATTGATGGGCACAACTCTCGGAGTCTTGGGTCCAGGCCAGCAGCATCTGAGGCGACCGGTAGTCTGTTCGGTATATCGAATTTGAAGGGGATTTTGTGTGTTTCAAACGGTATCGTCGATTCATCTTTCGAGCGCGGTCGGAATTTGATAGACTCGACCTGTTGGAGGAACTTCCAGAAAATTAGCACCTGAAAACATTTATAATGTGGTAAGCTAACATGATTCTCATTTACGAAAGGTTGGTCAGTGTTAATTTGATTCGGTATCCAAGTTCGAGAGAAGCCTTGTTTAATTAGAGTTGGGCAATGAATTTGGGGCGAGTTACTACCTTCAAAGCATACATCAATAACTGAATCAGTGCTCAGAGCAGGCAGGAATGTGATTTCTCCTTTTAGAATGTCACCTCCGGTGCGAACGGCGCAAAAGCAATACCCGCTTCTGCCAGGATAGCTACAGTTTCGGTCCTCTGGGAGTTGAATAGATATGACTCGAGCGTCGTGGCGAATTACGGGACAGGACATAGCTTATACGATCTGGGCAGGAAATTCGCTGACTTGAAAAATGCGTTCAAAGCGATGGACTGAAAATTTTCTAGTTAAACAAGAGGTGATGTTTTCAAAAGACCACTGGGACTCTTTATTAACCAAAGCTTGATCATTTGTTGATCTAAATTGATGAGGTGATCAGATGCGGAGAGATACTGGTTCAAAACCCTGTTTACTCGGAAGCGCTAGTTATAAAGCGGCCATGAGTCAATCACCTCCGACACCTATTCCTAGACACAACATTGTTCATAATTTAAAGGTCGAACACTGTCAAGAGCTGGCGCTAGGTTGCAAGAGCGAAGAAGGCCTCCCTCATAGGCTCAATTTCTCCGGCATGGCGTCTCAGCGAATCCGAGATCCCATCTGTGACCCGCTTGAAGGATGTACACACCTATGAATGACAAGGACGTGTAAACTGGCGGCTATGTGGGCTCTTTATAGATATCCTAGCGATTTTCAAGCGCTTACAGAAATCCCTAGATGAGAAAGATCTTTTCGACGAATCCCCAGTCGGCGTGCAAATAATGGGCCAAAGGTTTCGAGAAGAAAATGTCCTTGTTATGATGGGCGCGGTGGGTGACGCTCTGCAAAAGTAGCAGCCAGTATGAGACACAAAAACATATTTGTTTCATTTTGTCCTTCGCCACCCCCTTCGATCTTGCTTGCTCTGCCTTTCGCCCCTGCTCCAATTCTCGATCAATAGCTTTTATCTCCTCTATACTCGGTTCTCGGCTGTCTTGTGCGAATCTGGCTTCCTTGACGCGCTTGTTTTGCTGCACGGCATATTCATCGCCCTGGACGTGAGAGATAGAGTCGCGTAAGGTGTAGAAAGCAACTTCCTTTTCGGCGGGCATCGTTTCGGGAGGACTTTTGCGTAGTTGGTTTAGCAGATTGGAAATTATAGTTCTAACAGGGCTCGATAAAATCTGATGATAAACTCACGGGATCAGCAGGAAATATCACCTTGCTGCTCAAGACTGAAAACTCTGGCCCGCCGACCGGTAAATGCGGAAACGTTCCCAACACCTCGTTCTACTATAGCGGGACGGTTACGCTAGGCCTGAACAGGAAATGACCACCCTCGTACAAATGCTCGCACATGCTCGGAGCAACATTTATGTCAATGTCATCAGGCGTCTCCTTTGTATTCACACACCCCAATGGAACACCCCTCACAAGATCCCATGACAAAACCTCCCGACAGGCGAAATACAGATGCAGATGCACTCAACGAGTACGACAACTTGGACAAATTAGCAACAATCTCCACAGCCTCCTCACAACGACTGCATAATCGCCCAGACAGCATCAACCGGGCGCAGTCCTAACTATTTGACGAGGATGTCGAGGCTGGAGTTACTGGTCTCGATGAGCTCGCAGCACCTCCGCCAGATGAGAACCCTGAAGAGAGCCCCGTTAGTTACCACCGAAATCTCGAAGACGAAAGAGATCTCGAGAGAAGGTGGAGCGCGGTAGAAGAAAAATCAACACGGTTTGCGAAGTGACCCCTATTAAGAGAAAGACTGCTCATGCAACTGTACTCAAACTCATGGCTCGTCTTCTTCTCCATACTCGGTACCCTCGCGCGATTGGGCGTCGAATGGATAACACATTATTCCAATGCGCCGGTGACCACCAATGTCCTGTGGGCCAATTTTGACAGTTCGCTGTTTCTGGGTTTCCTCCAAGAAGGTCGAGCATTGTTTGCGGAGCAGAGATCCCGCTCTTTAGTAGATCCCTTAAGCACATCTTCAAGGACAGCTCTTAACAAAGAGCAGCAGACGGCACAAGCAGAGCATCTAGCCAGGAAGGAAACTTTGCCTCTATATATTGGACTTTCGGTCGGCTTCTGCGGTTCCTTCACCTCCTATTCCTCATTCATGCACGACCTCTTGCTCGGGCTCTCTAACGACCTGACGGGCAAGTAACAGTGTAGAGCTGGAAGTACCGGATGGAGTGTCTGCTCTAGTCTGTCCATAGCCATTACTGAAGTTGCAGTTTCGATTTCCGCACTCACGGTGGGCGCCCACCTTTCAATTGCGCTCTTGCCAGTTCTCTCCAAGGTCTCCAAGGTGCATTTAGCGCGCTACATGAATCTGCTAGGCGTCTTCCTTGGCTTGGGCTGCTGGCTTGGTGCCATATTCCTGGCCATCTGGCCGCCGCAGAACAAATGGCGTAATTATGTAGTCTTTGCACTCCTCGGATGCATCCTATGATTCTTCTTATCCATGAAACTAAACCGTCTCATCACATCTTTCCCACTCGGCACATTCTCGGTCAAAATTTCCGGAA
Source organism: Melanomma pulvis-pyrius CBS 109.77 (assembly GCA_010093585.1). Classification (NCBI taxonomy): domain Eukaryota; kingdom Fungi; phylum Ascomycota; class Dothideomycetes; order Pleosporales; family Melanommataceae; genus Melanomma; species Melanomma pulvis-pyrius. The sequence goes on along the minus strand of MU001768.1, from coordinate 37,091 downwards.
CTGTAGTGTTTGGACTGAGCTACGACCTCCAGCGTGTGCCGTTGTCCTCAGCTGAAGAAAAGATAGGAGGTGATGTTTTAGGATGTCAGATCTTGACCGGCATCACGGAGGGATTTTGCGGATGCTTATCAACGGTCAGTACATGGGTTGCTGAATTGAGTAGTATGAAGAAGCATGATGCGTATGTTTATGGTACTGCGAGTATTGGGGTTGGATTCTCTTTGTTGACTACAATTTCTGTGAGCCTGTATTGAACAATTGGGATAAGGAAGCCAGTGTGCATGATCTAAAAGCACAATATACATAACTACTTAGAAAATTCTATGTATGCCAATTATTACTCCTCTAAATTATGGCCTTGTGTATCATGCATATTGCGTATGGACCAAGTCGTTGTGTTTGCTAACTTTCTTCTGGATGAGAATCTAGTTAAGCACTATTATTCCCCTATGCTAAATAAAATTTCCTGCAGATTTCTGACTTTGCTGATTATTTAAGTGCATTTACTATTCTTCTTCATCCACATATATAAAACCCTATTTTAATATATCTAGGGGAAAAGCATTCGCTATCGCCTGGTAACCTGCAACATTCGGATGGAGTCCATCTCCCGAGTTGTACTTCGTGTCCAACTGGTTAGTCTGCGACGCACTTCTCAGAATCTTGTCAAAGTCAACTACAGCGTCAAAATTTCCGGCCCCAAGAATCCACTGGTTGACCTTCTGTCGGACAGAGTCTCGCTGCCCTTGACAGTACGACTGACCACTTCCGCAGAACGGCGTGATCGTGGCTCCTATGGTTTTATAGCCTAGTTTTCTTGCGTCGGCAATGATCTGCTTGTATGCGCTGATGAGCTGGTCTCCAACTTGAGTTCCGCTGGAGCTACCGATGTCGTTGGTACCCTCGAATATCATGACGTATTTCACCGCTGGACGATTAAGGCCGTCACGCTTGTATCGACTCAACAAAGTTGGGCCCAATCCACCGTTCAGTATCGCATTGCCGCCTGCGGCCTGGTTTAGCACGGCGAGATTGGTTACACCTCCGCTCTGCATCTTTGCGAGAACTAGATCTGGCCAGCTGCAGGACGGTCAACATAAGAACAACAACAAAGCAATTTTACGCCTTACCGATTGTTTGCGTTATCTTCACTTCCGCGACCATCTGTGATGCTGTCCCCAAGAATGACCAAAGACCCAGTAGTAGCTGGTGCCCAGACTTGAACGGCGCTAATGAAGTACCTGACTCGCAGTAAGTTGGTGTACTAAATGATTTCAATGCTTCAAAACTTACCAGTGGGCAGAGCTAGATCCGCTCATGGTTGCTGCGTTTACTTGATTCCCACTAGCATACCAGCTCGTTGTCCTACTACCTGGATGTCCTGTGATGCTGTTTCCAGACTGTCCTTGTTGCAGATATAAAGTGACTGTGATCATCGACTGCGCCGGGACCGGAAACGCGATCTCGTCGGAGAGCTTGACCTGGCCTTTTGGGACCGTGACTGAAGCCGAACCGCCGAAAGTGATCGGGACGGGTGTTCCCTGGATTCCACTAACACCAGCTTTTCCACCTGTCGGTAGCGCAATACTGGCAGCTGTGATAGGCAAATCACTACCACCGAAGGTATTGGAAACCTCGATGCGGAACTTGTCTCCGCCGATTGAAAGGTGAAGTGTTTGACGAACGGAGGCATCTTTGAACATGGCACCCCCGGAACCCTGCAACGACACCTTAGTAAATGGCACAAGGCTAAGCATCTACCAACGATTTCGATGGGCTGTTGTGGACGTATACATACGAATGGCGAGGGTGGCAAGTTGTTCGACTCAACCAGCTGTGGCATTGATACCCAAGTGTCTACCCAGTGAAAGTCCGACCCATTTTGTCGAGTCTCGAGAATCTCGACGTTGGAAACCGCACGAGCGCTGACAGCGCGAAGCCCGATGGATGAGACAGCGAGGCCGAGAGCCAGGAATCTTGCATAAGAATTACACATCGTGGATTCTGTGGCCGTTTCGGGACAACGAGAAAGCTTAAATTTACAATGCGGACATCGCACACTTCTATAGCTCCTCCCTTCGCATGATCAAGGCTTTTTGACACCTTTAGCTTCCTATGGAATCAGCGGAAGGACAACCGCAAGTGCAATTGTCCATCTAATTTTGCTGTAGCTTATTCGTGCAGAAATACATTTTAACAATTATCCATACCATCCGTTATGCCGAGGCGATATATAGTGCTATAGCACTTGGCCTTATGATCTGCGTACCCGGTTATACAACCACTATATCTGAGAGCCGATAGATCTTCAGGCTAATTCCCCCGCTTTCATCACTGGACGTTTCACGAACATCGACTTTTTGAGATCAACGATCTTCTAAGCCTGATCTTCTCCCTGATTTCGCATGTCCTGTACACATTCACAGACAGAAACATATTGCAATAGTTTGAGTATGTTCTAGTATGGTATAGAGTAGCAATTCCTAATATTCCAAAACTGTAAATGTCTCAATCTAAGATTCGCGTTTTTTTTTCACGCTTAAAATTATCATACAAGAATCAATGCTCGCGTTGGAGTCTGCTTTAAAAAGGGTATAATCAGCTCTCCATTGCTCGAAAAGTGTCCTAATCGCCGAAAGACGCCGTGCTCTACCTCTTCTAGCACAAGTCCCATCGTTCTCGTCTTCCGATATTCCTTGTGTATCTGTATACACATACAGAAGATATCTTCTGCTGGGAGGAAGTCCCCTGGATCGCTCCAGTGATCAAAGTAGATAATAGCATAGTCGTCAGAAATTCCTTCAATGCTACAGATGGAGCCGCTACGCGTGGCGTCTGTCCAGCTGCCCCATTTCGCGCGCAATAAAGGTGTTGAAAGACGGAGCTGCATTCCATGTTCTCCTGTCATCTCCGCATCGATAAACTGAGTGACCAAGCCGTCACGGCCGTACTTGAATTCGCAGTTCGAATAGAACACTGGGCCTTCAATAGACAACCACGACCAGCTCGGCGCACGTGTTGTAGAAGGCTGTTTCGTTCTACCTGCTCCCCATAATAGCTCGAGAGGCATGAAGATGCGCCACATGCCGAAGCAATGCTCGCCAAAGAATGGACGGAAGACGTCAGTGATACCAGCCAGTGCTATTATTCGATCTGTGTCTTTGGTAATACCCATCTCTGTATATTGTTCGACTATTGATGCCCAGAAGGCAAAGGGGGCATCGGTGTATCGCTCCACCGACCCTTTACCAGGCGCAATCGGAATCTGTGACCTCGTATTGACGTTGCGGAGTACTTGTTCCAGTATGTTGACGTTGAGCATGATCTGGTCTTGTTCTGCAGAGATGGCCTTGAACTTCGACGCTGGATGATCTTCATGGTAAACGTTTGTGGGTACACCGCCGGGAAATACTTCTGATGCTCGCATCTCACCACATCGCCAAAAAAGCTGACCTCGGCCGCAATCAAGTGTTCTTCGAGCTAGTAGTGCTTCTTGTAACACCCATGCTCGGGTGTAGAGTATGTGGTTGTCATAAATGTCCGTTTCGTTGATGAGATACTTTTCATCATCGGTTTTCAAGCGCACCACTTCGGGTTGTAGTGTTCGTGGATTTCGTGGGTACAAGCAACCATGTCGACTGTCGGGTGCATCTGATGCTGCAATGTTGCATGCTGCATTCTTGTAGATCTTGCCCATCAATTTTGCTTCATGGTTCCAATCCTCAGATGAGTCTTGGATAATAGTTAGACTATCGATCCAGAGATAAGAAAATCCAAGATGCCGTGTTATCCGAATTGCATCTTGGAACGTTTTGGGTAGGTAGGCCCAGGGAAGGTTCTGTTGGAAAGATTGTTCGTTACTTTTCAACAGTCTGATGATATGTAACTTGCCCCAGCAGTGGCTCAGAGTCAAATACGAGACCCTTTTAGGCATATCCCTGGTAGTGTGGATACATACGGAGTCGTTTTCTAGGTACAGTAGACGGGAGGGCCTAAATATTTCATCCTGGCTGGCACAACAAACACCGTGGTGAATGGTGCAGTTTCGGAGCCACTTTCTCGCCAAATTTAAACTCTCGTTGGAGCCCGTGTGATATGGCAATCTAGTCAGGGCGAGACGTTGTCGTATATCTAAGGATCGTGATACTCCAGACCAACGATCAGCCACTATAGCATATATTAGTCAGACCAGTCGACGATATTATAGCAGTGCACATGACTAACCTTGACGTTCACGTATCCGAAATCGACAACCATGAATTCCTGCAGGATCTCCACAGCTGATCTTCAGAAATCTTTCCCCCACTAGATCATACGTGGTGGTTGGTTTCCAATACATGAGAATTCTCACGAAGTCCTGAGGTGTTCGGGATCTTCTTTCCCAAACAACCGCACATATACGGCACCCATCCTGTGCAGATTTCTTTAGAGTGCTGGCAGTGAGATGATGCGTTCTGTAGCCGCTAGCAACGCTATCGGATCTTGAAAAGATAGTAGATTTGCAAGTCTCGCAAAATCTTAGTTCCTCATTTCGGTAGCTAGGTGGAACTGGAATTGGCTGGTTGAGGTAGTCCGGTTCATGTCCGTGGACAAAATATAACAGCAATGTACCAACTGAAGTCATGGGCAGAATGAAAAGAATGTAGAATGCCCATTCATAATTCTTCAGCATGACATGAGTAAATACGGCGTACATAAGTGCTTGGGATATAGCAGCCAAGGCAAACCGTGGCTTATGTCGATAATCAAGCTTTGGAAAGACTTCGATACTAGAGTATCCGAACGCAGCCTGAGACTGATATATTAGGAGCCAGATGGATCCCCATGCTACCATGACATGGCTAACAACGAGTAGACCTCTTAGACCATCAAATTTCGCCGTGCCATATAATACTGCTGCACCATGCAGTGAGGCTAAAGTGTGCCTGAAGTGCCATGGTGTTGCATGATTGACTCGTTGCCTCCCTGTGCCAAATCTTGTCCATAGAAACTGGAAGCCATGCAAGGGAAAATTATCAGGACATAATTGAAGAACGTATCTCAAGTCGATGTCCTTCCACGGTAGAGGCATATTTGTTTGAGCCCTGCGAAATCGTTTCCACATCCATATGATAACGCAGTATTGGGTAGCGAGAGCACCCCCCAGTAGCGCGAAAGTACTCTTTGGGCCATAAATGAACGGAACTGAGGGTGCTTTCATAAGATCCAACCAGGACATGCGAAAGTATCCAGGGAGCCAGTATATTATTGCTGCTGTCCATACCAATTGGTCTTTAGTCTCCTGTATCTCCTTGAGCTGTCTGGAAATGGGCCGTCCAGCCTCGAGTGGAAATGATGTCCGCATTATCGAGTTCTAAGATGGAGGAGTCAATGGAAGGTGTTAGAACACGAGATGACGATGAGATAGTACCTAAGCTAGATGGATGAGATGCGCTCGTATGTACCCGCCGTGGAAATAAATTTAGGAAGATCTAGGTACTGGTATATACGTAATTCCACGCGTTGACATAAAAGTAAGAGAGACGAGGTCCAGGGAATCGCTTGAGTATTGGCAAGAATTGGCGTGACATATGATTGGACAGCCGTGATGCACAGCCTCTTTGTGGCGGTGCCCGAGCCATGCCGAAGAATTCCAAACTCCGTACTACGGAAGATGAAGACCGTAGAAACAACACGATATCGTACAGATACGTCATACCTATTCGCTTTCTCCCCAAATGCGTGTTAGATAGACGGACTCTTGAGGTCAGTAACGAATTGTTGCACAGCCCTTTCTGCACAGCCACAATCCTCAGCCTATGACTACTGTGGTACCTCGTGATACCCGGCCTATCCGTATCCAGTATCTCTACCCGGTAGGTGCTGCTAGCGTTATGTCTACTTTTCAGCTGTTCCGCGATATCATGTATTTACAACCTCACTGTTCAGACCGCTTCACGGACATTCTTCACCTCTGCATCAGCGTTAGTTTTGCAACGCAAGGCTAGCCACAATGGCACTACAATTCTTCCGCCGAATAGACAACATGGAGGAACCTAGTCAAGATCAAATGGAAACACTAATTCAGTTGGAAAGATCGGACGCTCTTTATGAATTGCAGCCCCAGAACGAACAGTTCGGCCTCTTTCGCATGGATATCCCCACACAGCAAGCAACTCTGCAATACGAGCACAACCTTGACATTATCGCCGTACATGGCTTGGGAGGCGATGCATATCGTACTTGGCACCACGAAAATGGCTTCAACTGGCTTCAGCATATTCACGAGGAGCTGCCTGGTATAAGAGTTTACTCTTATGGACATGACTCTGGCGTTGCCTTTTCGACGGGAACAGCGGGGTTGACCGACTATGCTAGACATCTGCTCAGCCTTGTGAAGCTAACGAGGTCGAGTGAGAATGTAAGTTGGTTTTGAAACTGAAAGGTTAAATTATAATAAAGTACAGGAGAAGAAACGTAAGATTGTGTTCGTTTGCCATAGCATGGGTGGTCTTCTTGTCAAACAGGTTAGTGTAATTATGGTGCATGAGACTCCTTAGACGCTGACTTTTAAAGGCAATACTACTCGCAAATAATGAGAGAGGCATATACGGAGATCTTCGAGAGGCTACCTGTGCCATTCTATTCTTTGGAACTCCTCACTCTGGAACAGCATCACAGTACTATGCGGACATTCTTTGCAATCTTGCGGACACTATTTTGTTTCCCACATTAGCCGATAAGCTAGTTGAACACTTTAGAACATCGATTCTTGATTCACTAAAGTCCAGCGCAAGCGTTCTGGTGCAGTTAGCTGAACAATTTCAATCACATGCGTACGGCATACAAATCAGCTCTTTTGTTGAAGAGTCATATATGCCAGGCATGAAAGCTGTCGTAGGTGCTTTTGTGATGCTATAGACTTTATCTGTCACTGACATAATTCAGCTAGTTGACGTTCGAAGCGGTCGAGCGAGGACTTCAAACGAAAGAGTTATACCAATGCTGAACCACGACCACCGCCAAATTTGTAAACACTCGTCCCTAGCAAGTCAAGGGATGAGAAAGATCCTCAGTGAGCTCAGAGATGTAGTGGATCTTGAAGTAGCAGCGCTCACGAGCTTGACTTCTTCGTTACATATCGTACGCCCAAGGGATCAAGCCACCATTAGCGCGTCTGTCGAAGTGCTTAGAAATGATGCATTACTCAATGCATCAGCTACTGGCAACCTCGTTGCCGTAAAACGATTGATTGACAATGGAGCAGACCTCAACACACAGGATCATCAGCTCAGGACGTCTTTGCATCTCGCGTGCCAGTATGGTCACGTCGCTATTGCCCTCCTACTTCTCGATAGGGGAGCAGAACTAAGGATATCAGATGATGAAGGAAACCACCCTTTACACTTAGTAGCAGCAAGAGGCAACCAGCTATTAACACTGAGAATTCTGGAAAGAGGAGGTGATCCCAATTCGGAAGACAAGAATGGATGTACTCCACTGCATCGAGCTGCAAAAGCAGGCGATAAGCCAACGGTCAGACACCTCCTTGACAATGGCGCAATTCCTACAAAGCTCAACGATCTGTATGAATTTCCTACAACAGTCGCAAGAAAGGCTTATAACATGGGCGTAATGAAAATGCTACATATGCGCATTGGACTTCCACAAGAGGAAGGTAACATGTCGTCCCACCATGAAGCAAAAGACTAACTACTACAATAGGAATTGCAGAAACTTGCATACCTGATTTTAACAGATACACAACCGACCTCTACGGAAACCTTTGCTAGGTCTATGGCACATCATTTCCCCTCGGCCGTAAGCATAGAGTTCGACGTAGACATAGGTGTCAAAGCGCGAGCATCAGCGCTAGCTAAAGAGGCTGAAAGAGGGAACTTGGACTTGGTTGAAAAGATGCTCGATCTCGGCATTGAGCCTACTCCTGATGCTCTCTACCTCGCAGCAAGTCAAAGCCATTCTGACGTGGTTGAAGTACTAACAGGCGTAATGGACGACATCGATACAGATGTCGGATGGGCGGGTAACGCGCTTTGTGCAGCTGCATGCAACTCAAGCGGCTACAATACCATCAAAGTCCTGCTCGAGAGGGGCGCAAATGTCAACTGGCAAGGGGGCAAGTACGGCTGTCCGTTGCAATCAGCCACCGCATGCTACCGACTAGAAAACGTCAAGCTCCTGCTCAAATACGGCGCAGATGTCGATGCCCAGTGTGGACATTATGGAAATGCTCTGACTGCTGCCGCACGGCATCGAACTCATTTCGAAGAAATGACGACGCTGTTCTTGGAGCACGGCGCGGATATCAATGCTGAAGGTCCCGGGGCGTATGGAAATCCACTGCAGACTGCTGTGTATCTCGAGCATGTGGAGAGTGTCAAGTTCTTGTTGGAACATGGTGCGAGTAAAACTGTGCAGGGCCAGTTTGGCTCGGCATTAGACATTGCCCAGCGTTATATGCCTCATTCTAATTCGGACAAGGATGTACAGCGGGATATATTGAAGTTGTTAGACTTATTGGAGAAAGATCAGTTTGGTATTTTCATTACGGAAGATTAGAAATTACTGCATTACGGAAGGGAGGACTTTGGAGAGGGTTATGTGCCGGTTAAGAAAAAAAATAGAATCTACAGGAGTAGCTACTTAACCTTGCGCCACGCTACAATTTAGTTACTTTTGCGGAATATTCTGGCTATCTGTATCAAAATACTAAACGGGTCTATAGCAAGTATGATAGCAGTTCGTGAAGTAATATTGAACCCTTTTGTCCCCTAGGCAGAATTCCTTGGTCAGTCAAACCAGGTCCACAGTGATGCAGCAACCTTCAATGCGAAACAAACCTTTACTGAATAGTTGGGTAATGTGAAGTATGCTTTTATCGAATGGCTGCCATATTCCTGGCCACTAGCTTTAGGATTCGAAATAAATAAAGGGAAGAGTTGAACAAGCAGCCAAGCTCTTTTAGAAAAAATATATCAGGCATTTAGAAGCCGTCAATGAACGTTACTTGTATACCTGCGAAGTCTATAAATGGGTATATTAACCTCGCTTCCCCCGAACATATGAACCGTCGTGTCTCTACGGAAGAGGACACCTTCTCTATATCTTGAAGCAAGGAATCCAGCCCTTTCGCTATTACTTTGGCTTGCTTGCCAGACGCTTATCCTGCTCCTCTTTCGAGAGCGTATCCCACTCAGCCACATTCTTGTCCTGGACTCCAATTAGCAAGAACCAATGCGAAAGACAGAGAAAAAGAAAATCAAAACTCACCCATGTAGCCACACAGTCCGGCTTCCAATTACAGTTCTCCACCTCCCCATACATGGGATGGTTGAGGCGCGGGTGCCGACTTGGCCACCCAGAGGCATGATAATGGTGCTTGACGAGCGCACCCCGCGAATCATGGTTGCCCGAGTCCGAATGCCCCTGTCCTGCAGCAAAGGCTTCGACGTTGAGAACAAGGATGCCGTTGATAAGCCGCGACTCGGCCAGGTTGTGGAACGAATCCCAGGTCACCTCCTTCCCATGATTCTGCGCCGTCATTTGTTCGAGGACCGCCTGAGTGAAGGCCGACGGACCCGTACCGCTAATGACCTCGTTGAAGTCGAGCTCGAGCTGCGAAATCGAGACACCCTTTTTCTTGGAAAGATCGTGGAGCCAGTCTTGGATGTTCTCGACAAGTCGCATCATGACTGGTAGTCGCGGCTTGGCTGCAAACGTCCATTGGCAAAACGACTTGCACTTTGAGCCCAGAACCGCGTGGTTCGAGAAGGCTGGCTCGTCGATTTCTACGCCGATGATCATGTCGACTTCCTGCTCGTTGTAGCGCTCGGGTATGAACTTGTTGACGGATCGAAGACACTCCACGTCAATGTCGGCATACACGCCACCCTCGGCGTACATGATGAGATAGCGAAGGAGATCGGCCTTAATGATAGTGACATTAAGCTCTCGGTATGTTTGGATAATGTCTGGTCGATTGAAGCCATGGACGCCGTAGTGCCACTCGACGTATTGGATGGCATTGTCGTCGGTCAGAACCTCGTACCTGTAGCTCGGATTCTTTGCTGGCCATGTCTTCGCCGCGTCCGAATCGCGCTGCTCGAAGGTGAGCGGACCAGTCTTCCAGGTCTGCCAGATCTTTCTGGGGATGAGGGTCGTAGACTGCTGCAGAGGTTTTTGGTATTTCAATTCCCGCTTGTACTTGTGTGCGGCTCGAATGGGAGCACTAAAGAAGTTGGCAAAGAAGAGAAACAAGAAGAGGAGGAGGATGTATGCTGGCAGTACTCTCCGGACCTGAGTAGTGAATCTGCTCCGAAAGTGAGAAGCAATTGGGGAGTGGGCTGGCATCTTGGTGTTGAGATGAAGTTTGAGTGGAGGCGGCCTAAACGAGCGAGTGCGCATGCTGAGGTTATCACGAAATTGCAGCGCAAGGTTGCTTGTAGCTCATTTACCGGAAACTATGAGCATTTTCATCAGAGCTCCCCAGTCTAGAGACGTCCCGCCTCCACGATTTCTCCAGGGTTTCTGGGCCGCAATGATGTCCAAGCTTGTGAAAGGGATGCACGCTCGGTACGTACCTTTCAGGAAGGTCAAATGCGGAGGCTAACAAGGGAGCTTGTTGAGCACTGCATGAGCAGGGATGGTATGCATACGACTATCGGTGCCCTTGCCCTTCTCAGCTGTGTAGTACGAGCATCATCACTCAACAGTTCCATTTAGTATCATTCAAGAGGGTGAGAAGTACAGTGAGAATAATTTGTGTGGTCTACCAACAAAGAATATGGAGTATCAGGGGTACTCTGGACCAAGGTTCTGTATCTAGTCGGTAATACTCTTGGACAACCACAACCATTGTTTGCAACTCCTTGTTCTAGCCTGCTGTATTTTATTCAGCGCTTATCCTCCGACGATCAAAATGCAACCCAATGACACAGAATGGATACTGCATCAGCGTCATCGGACATACTCCGAGGTAAGATTGGACATGCAGCACCAGCATGTGCGCAGGATGCACATCGGGAAGGCCTTCAGCATGCGGGTCGGATGGATATTGGGGGAACCCTTGTCGGCACAATGAACCCAAGGAGAATAGCCAAGTGCTAAGCGAGAGCTTATACGGGTACCTACCTACAAGCGCAGCGGACATTGGAGCGCATTTGTCCATCTCCGCCGTTTACGCGGGGAACATTAGCGTGTCCCCGCGTTTCTGGTCGCTCCTCGGTATCACGAGCGTTCCTCCCGTAGCGCCCGATGGCGCCATGTCACCAACCTATCAATTGCTTACGAAGGAGCTGATACCTAATTAGGAATTCTCCATAATCTTCACGGCGGCGTCGGCGCCCCTACTGGCAGATACAGGAGAGTTATGTAGATCCGGACCTGACCCTCGTCCCTACTCACAGATATTGCTTGGGCAATATCCCCGATTCAAAAATAAACCCTCAGTACTAAATTTTCAGCGTGACCATAGGCCGTATTCGCACTTCTGATCTCTCAAGAACACCAGCTCTCAATTTCTCGTCGCCAGTAAGGCTTGGCTTCATTAGACCACTCTTATTTCAGTTCGACACCTCCCAATGCCAACCAAATTCGAGGGGCTGTTGGACCAAGGCTGCTTGGAGGAAGTCAGCCTGAAGACCTCCATATGGAAGCCAGCACGAGCTTCGAGGCTGGACCTTCTCCGACCGGAATTCCTAAACCTACGCCATAACGATGCGAAGAAATCCATGCGACAAACTGCATGGCTAGACGGTCTAAGAGGATTCGCAGCCTTCATGGTATATCTCCACCACAACCAACTATGGGCGCACGGCGGGATGGGCAATCTGATCTACGAAAACGCTTTTGGCTACGAAGGCAGACACTATTTTGCAGCCCTTCCTTTCGTGCGGCATTTTTTCTCCGGCGGCCACTTCGCCGTGGCCATCTTCTTCGTCATTTCTGGATACGTTCTCTCGATAAAGTCTTTGAGTCTGATTCAGAAGGGCCAGTTGCAGAACTCGGCGGACAGCGTTGGCTCGGCGCTCTTCCGTCGCTGGCTACGGCTCTACATTCCCGTCATTGCCGTCACCTTTCTCTGGATGTCCCAACGGCACTGGACCAAGATCTGGGTCGACAGCGGTGAACTCAAGAGCACGTATCGCGAAGAAGTCCGATCTTGGTACTACACATTCAAGAACTACAGCTTCGTCTTCACGGGCAACATCTACGAATTCACGGTACTGTACCACCCGCACTCGTGGTCCATTCCAATCGAATTCAAAGGCTCTATCATCATCTACACTGCGCTCTCCGCCTTCTCCAGATGCACGAGAAACGCGCGGTTGTGGTGCGAAGCGGGCCTGATGTTCTACTTTCTCTACATCGTCGATGGCTGGTACGGAGCGCTCTTCATGTCCGGGATGCTGCTTTGCGATCTCGATCTCCTCGCGCTCGACGACCAGCTTCCGCGCTTCTTGTCGGTGCTAGAAGATTTCAAGGAGCTCATCTTCTTCCACCTCTTCATCGCCGCAATGTATCTCGGCGGCGTGCCGTCGTTCGAATCGCACGAATACGAGCACCTCTTGTCGAAATCGCCTGGGTGGAGGTGGCTTTCACATCTCAAGCCGCAGGCTGTTTTCGACCCAAAATGGTTCCACCTCTTCTGGGCGGCGTTCCTCCTCGTCGCTTCGATACCGCGCTTGCCTTGGTTGAAGCAATTCTTCGAGACGCGCTTTTGTCAGTACCTCGCCCGCATCTCGTTCGCTCTGTACTTGATGCATGGGCCGGTCATGTGGATGTTGGGCGACCGGCTCTACGCCGCAGTGGGGATGGCAAGAGAAGCACACAAGGAGCACATACCCCAGTGGGTTGACGCGTTCCCGATTTCCAAGAAAGGGCCGATGGGATTGGAATTGGCTTTTTGGGCGCCACAGGTTGTCATCCTTGCTGTGACACTCTATGCGGCGGAGATGGTCACGAAGCTGTTCGATGAACCCAGTGTTAGGTTTTCGAATTGGCTGTATAGGAAGACCCTAGCACCTGCGCCGCCCCCATCGCGAATTGCATAATTCCCGAGGTCGTCCAGGAGGGTGAGAGATAAACGCATGTAATCATATGAAATATTACAATCGTCATCAAAATTGTTTGTTCGCATCCCTGCCAGTGTAGATCTGTGCCCTTGCTGTGCCGTATGCATTCACCAGTATCTTACAAGGGGTACCTCAAGCTTTATTCCTGCGGTCGCCTCACGCAGATCTGCGTGCCAACATCTCGTAGAGCCAGTCAGCGCGCGTCTCCACCTGCAGTAGTGCTGAACGAAGCATTGCATTATCGTACCACTTGTACCCGCGAAATGCTCCCGCGCCCGTGTTCGGCTTCACGAGCCCTGCACTTTCACATGGACCTCGGAACGTGACGAGCGTCATCAGCGGTCCTGAAATGGCTTTGTCTCCGGCGGATGCAAGGGTGCTCTCCACGAGATCCTGGAGTCCTTCGCGGGGTACCCTGTAGAGGGAACGTGCGCAATTGAAAGCTTGAAAATTTCCGGGGAACGACTAATTACTACTGTAGCACGTGTGAGGAAATGCGAGATTCCTTTCCAGAGCTTTTTGGATCGCGGGGCCGTCGAAGTTGCTTACACTTCTCCGTCTCGAATAATCTGCATTGTTTCCTAGCACCATGAGACGACTACATCGTATTGTAACAGCTACCCTTCTGCTCATTGGAACTCTGTTCTTCTTTGCGCATCATCATCCTGTGTTGCCAGGGGCGGGTCAGTTCCTACATGGCAAATCGGGGAACGAAGACAGCAGTATCACTACGTCCGAGCAACCGCAAACGACTCCAAATGAGAGCGACTCCTTAATAAGTCCACAGCAACCAGAGCCGAGTCCGCCTCGTGGTTCTTTTCATCATGATGTATCAAATGATCCGCCACCGACAGACGACACGTCTGAGTCGGCCCCATCAGATGATCGACCAGTCCAGACAACGCCAGACGGCATATCAAAAGTCCTCGAACCAGAAATATCCTCTACACCCGAGCAGCCACCCTTGGACGACCTCCAATCGAAGACAGAGCCAAATAACAACCCGCCAGTCGAAGCCGAAGTCCCCTTCATACCTGAGCAGCCACCACCGAGCGACCCGCAACCAACAGCAGAGCCAACCAACGACCCACCAGTCCTAGAGCCTGAATTTCCCTTCCAGCGCGACCTTGACCTCGACCTCCCCATTAAAATCTTACAAGAAGCCCTCAACAACAAACCCCATAACTACGACCCCAAAGGCCCCAAAACAAACGCCTACGCCACATTCATGGCGACCCGGAACCCCTCTCTAAAAGACCCCTATTTTCTCGCCATTCACTCTCTCATCCACCGCGTCCTCTGGTCCCCTCGGTCACGCACGGAGAAATACCCCTTCGTAGTCTACGTAGCGGACTTCGTGACCTCCGAGCAGCGGCAGCTGCTCTCGGGCGCCGGGGCTATAGTGCGCGAGCTCGCGCCGCTGGAGTGGAATCCCAACGTCGAGGGCGTGCAGGCGCGCTGGAAAGACCTATTTGCGAAGCTGAACATGTGGAGCGAGACCGAGTTCTCGCGCATTCTATTCCTCGACGCGGATGCGTTCCCCGTCGCGAACCTGGACGCCATGTTCGATATGGCGCCGCTGCAGGACTGCGTCGAGGGGAGGCTGCAGGCGGATGATTACTTGGGCGATGGGGCGCGGGTCTGCGAACCGTACGTCTTCGCTGGCGTGCCGCAGAGTCCGTTCAACGATACGGATGTCAATATAAATGTTGGGAGTATGGTGTTTTCCCCGTCGGAGGCGATGCATGCGCGGTTGCTGCAGAATTATGTCAAGACAGACCAGTACAACTGTCTCATGGCTGAGCAGGCGTTTCTAAACTGGCAGTTTAATATAAACGGGGCGTTTCCGGCTACGCGGCTGGAGAGGGAGTATGGGGGCTTCTTCCCACAGGAGAATGAGGAGGGGAAGTTGAAGGTTGTGCATGAGAAGCTTTGGTCTGAGGAAATGGGGTGGTTGAAGTCAGAGTGGGAAACACAGTGGCAGGAGATGCTGGCGTTTTATACTAGGGATGAGTTTTTAGAGCAAAGGAAGAAGGACGGAACGATTTTATGATTGCACATATTTATACTAATTTAGTTAGATAGATTTAACTTAATACTTGATTATAGAGTGCTGTTCAGCTTGATTTTGTGCGATGTTGCCTATTTGGTACTATAGTTGAGGAGATTCGTCGCCTTCATCTCAACCTTAATAGGCAATTCTTGCCGGGCTCCCCTTTTACTACAGACCTACAAAGTTGCTCTATACACGCTTTTTAAACTTTTTTGTAGCTTGTCTTACTGAGTAGTAACACTAGGTGTCGTGGAACGCCCGAGTTCTTTCTCCTGAGCGACTCCTGATTAACCTCATCCCTCCGAGCATCTAGCTTTGAAATAAGAGTAAAAAATATACTATTATGTACAGACCTAATTCCTTCGCCTACAAATCTCTAATATGCTGTCAACTTTCTCCCTAGCTTCTGCCTATCAAACGC
Organism: Melanomma pulvis-pyrius CBS 109.77; assembly: GCA_010093585.1. Taxonomy (NCBI): domain Eukaryota; kingdom Fungi; phylum Ascomycota; class Dothideomycetes; order Pleosporales; family Melanommataceae; genus Melanomma; species Melanomma pulvis-pyrius. The sequence continues at coordinate 21,544 of MU001768.1, read as the reverse complement.
CAAACGCCGTACACCTAAAAGCTGCATTGTTGGCGCACATTTGCTTTTCTATCTCTAGCTGGCTAGCATTCGCAGGGAGTAGCAGAGTAGCAATTTGTATTCCACTCACAGCTAAAGTATCGTAGCAGTGATGGTATTGACTTCGATCACACTTCGGCGAAGATATACGCGTCCGGCGATTCCCTCTGTTCGATGAAGCTAAGAATTCCAAGCGCCGTGATGTAACGAGTTCCTCCACTGGCAAGCAGGACTAGAATAGTTATTCGTATAGAAATAGAAAGTTATGCTTTCAGAATGCACTGTTAAACCATCCTGCAAATTTCAAACCTACGAACGCCTGCAGCCCACATCCTCGCCCTTTCCTGGCTTGATACATCTGCTCTCCGAAGCCCACATTACCAACGCCTTTGAATTGTATCCCTAACATCATCTACGATATCCACTACGTCTTTCTCCCAGTATCTCTCTAAGCAGGGCCTTCAATACACCCCCAGCATATGCAGACTGCTTAGGGAAGAATTTTCCAGTCTCGATAGTATAGTCCTGTAGATCTTCCAAGCTATCGAAGATTTCAACTTGCTCCCCTCTTGTATCCACTAAGTCGACAATGTTCACATGTACTTTCTGAACAGCCTGTAATCATTAGTTTCTGTAAGTTTACAAAGTGGACTCCTTACCCTCTGACATTCCTTGAGTCCTTCTGGCAACGGATCGATATCCAATGCAACGCATAGTTTGTGCCAGGAGTCAATGTCGTCAACATCTGTCCCATATAGGGAATTGAATGTGAGAACCATTGCAGTTTTGAAGTCCTCATGAGCCGTCTTTTTTTCAATATCCTCTTTTTCCCACTCAAAGTAGTCGCACATTCTATAGAACTCCTGCACAATCGGTTCTCCTTTGCAATAGTTGAATTCCGGATACTGCGCAAAGAAGGACTCCACATGACTCAAGTCTGAGGCTGAAGCTTGCCGACGAGGTTGGAAAGTCGTTTTATTCTGGAAATTGTTAAGATAAGGGTTTATGTACGACGGGGAGCTGAATACCTTCCGGAAGCTTTGACTCTGGCCTACTCGTTTCGATGATACATGGCGAAACTTACAAGAATCACCGTACGTACAACAACCGAAGTCGGAAAATTGGTGACATACCCCCGTTCGTCGGTTCTGAGTCCCAGGCATGGTGAATTTTGATTTCCCGTATAAGTTCAAGAACATATCAGCTAGTGGAGTGCGGGCTATGTTAATATACTGACCGATATAGTATATAAATGTAATCTTGGATTCCTATGTTCGTCGAGGATCGAGCTAGGTCCCGACTATAGTCTTGTCTCACCTTTCCAAACCACAAGATCAAGGATTTTCGAAAGTGGAATGAACGATAATCTGACTTTCATCGACGATATACTATATTACCTAAGGTGCGCTTCCAAAAAGAGCTTCGAACATCCTGTCATCAAAGCTATCTGATTCAATTCCTCCCGATCTTGGTACCAAGGTGCTTATCATTGGCGCGAAGAATTCAACATTCCATACCGTCGACGCAGCAACTTGTAAGCTATAGATCGCATTTCGTTCAACGGGTGATTATTGGTCGGTGGTTGTGGCAGCTTCGGTAAAGTAAGGAGATTATATTGATGCCAGCTAAGAATCGAGTTCATGTCCATCTTACGCTATTCCTCTTTCAGGGACTTCCATTTAATATATCTCGCAATGTCTTGAAATGGGCTAGCGCCCTCCTTCGGTACATTATCACCACGGTGCCCTGTCCTGTACGTCGAACCATCGTTGTCCACCCCCCTTTATCATAGCTCTGTGATACGCTGCAGGCATTTTTTCTTGTTTTGGGGACAACTGGGGTTGGTAGTAATGTTCTGGCCTGGTCACTACTTACAGGATGTCGTACTTGGCCACATTTCTACCTTATGGCACGTATAGTATGAATGATATCATAAATTAAAGTGGGTACCGGAGTAGATAAGCGCAACTCATCGAAGTAGTAATATATATAAGAGGCAGGAATCTGGGACTGCCTCCTTGCTTCTGTGGCATTCCCCGCTGTTTGTGTAACTAAAATGGTGCACGCTGTTTCCTTGTGGGATTGACTGGATCTTGATGGATAGTGGGCCCCTGGCCGGAATCAGAGTAATTTGCCTATGATTTGCGGCCCTGAGGATGTCATATAAGATATTGAATAGGGTAGAAGACGGGCAGACTAGTGGCCCGAACACGAGAATCTCAAACTCAGTACACCATGTCGCTCGACTACGTACAACAAAGGATTAACTACAAGTTTGTTCATCTTCAGTTTTTAAGTTCTGCTCTTCAATCAGCCGAGAAAGACAACGTGAAAGGGTACCATTGCGACGGCAATAGAGGTTTATCAAATATGGGGGTGTGCGCGATGGAAATGGTGGCAACCCGCAATACGATTCTTATACGCAATGGGACCAAAAGTATGCGCTGTGCTCGCTTCTCCTGTTACTAATTACTGAGACAATCAGGAGACGTGGACACCATCGAACATTGGAGCAGAAGTAAGCGTGGACGAGCGAAAGCATGCATGTGCTTAGGGCTAGATCGCTATGTTGTCCAAAGCGTTCGACAACATCATGTTCAACCATCCCCGGCGGTACTCGCGTACACACTAAGCGCAATCATTGGCGCCGTATGGTTTGACCTGGAAAGATACAAGAGTGGGTTGGACATGATGAAACAGATTACTGAGATTTTGGCTCGAATTGACATGCTTGTTGCGGATGAGAGTCCCGAAGAATCTCCAATGGCAATTGAGAGAAGCATCTCAGTACGTGATATTACGGAGACCCCGGAGAGCATAACCAAGGACGACCAGAACTTCACTACATGGAATCAGCATACGAATGGCCTGGAAGTCCTCTTACTACAGGGGCCTTTCAAAGACCAAAGCGAGGCACTTGAGTACAGGGATTACGCAACATCTAGTTTTGATACCGGAGGCATATACCAATCGGATGATCCAGACCCTTCCTATCAGTTCCATGGTACAGTACATGACCTAGCTCTGGACGCTGCTGATGCACAAATGGGCTCTATGCAAATGATGGATACAACGCGCTTTGATCCTGCCGCTATAGAATTCATTCACGACAATAACCCGACACTGGGGTTGGAAGAAACAATACAAATCCATGATACGTGTCAAGGACATCCAACCAGTAGCCATATTGTAGCCAGTTCTCATCAAGTCTCTTCCGACACAACCAAAATTTCTGAGACCGCTGTTGTCCTTAGTAGAAGAGGAAAATCACAAGAGCACGGAAGAACCCTCCACAATATATCACTACACGAGCGGCTCGTCAGAGAAGAGCTGGCAAAACTGCAGAGTCCACCAACTCAGCTTCGCTTAGAATTGGCAAATTTATTGGACCATGATGAGATCGACCGATTGAGTGCCCATACCTACCAACGGTCACAGCTGCGCTTGCTTTACTTCGAGATTGGGAGCTGTCAATCACTTCGAGGATTCAAAAAAGCACTTCATCTAGCCAGAGGAAGTCCCAGCTACATCTACCATCGCTCACGACACGCCTTGTCCTGTGCAGAAAGGTTTCGGGAGATTTGCCGCCTCGACGACACGGAATGTCTTTGCGTTCTTTTGAGGCGTTTTCATATCGTCAAGCTGTTCGAGGAAGAACTAGAGGTCCTTTACCCTAGACATGGAATGATAGTAGAAACGCCGTCGTCTTTTGGGGAAAGGCAGACAGCAGAAATGGGTAATCCTTCAGTGAGACGTAAGGCCGCATTGACAAATGCAGTCTTACACAAAATAAAACCAGAGCTACAGGAGGGAACACTAGAGCACAGAAGATGCAGAGCGCAAGTAAAACAAATGCGGCGACTGGCTGACATGTTGGGAACATTGACCAGCACATATGGATTTGGTATCCTCGCGCTGCTCCCATGTAGACCTGCGTACCCTGAGCTGAGTCCCTTGGAAACCATGTAAGATATTAATTTTTGCCATTGAAAATATCAAGGCTAATATGTTCAGCTTATCAACAATTACAGATGAGAATTTTCGTCTTTTTTTAGATATATTATACGCATCCCAAGGGCGGTTTCTACAAGAATTGAGCAAGGCTGTCGAGCCAGCTCTTATCGCGCTGATGGACGGAGAGCTGGTGTTTTGTAATCCGTTCCCTATCGAGGACATGGCACCGGAGGTCCTCGATGAACAACCAAAGGGCTCAACAGCGATTATTAGGCAATTGTCCGAACCAACATCCAGTTACCGACAGTAACTATATGGGGATATTACATAATCTAGACAGTTTTAACCCGGGCTTGTCTACCTCTGTAATTGTGAAACATGTATGAACATACGATACACTTCAGGGCTATTGTCCACACCGGTATTAAATCATGGAGGCTTTTCTCCCACTATTAAAAACACCTTCACTCAATCCCCTCATCCCAGAACCCCCTCACTATCCCGGCCCTCCAACCTACCCCACAAGCGGTACTAGCTTCGAGCTCGACGCGTAACCCACTGCAATCTATCACAGATGGTGACTCAGGCATTTCACTGACTTGGCAAAATTGTGGATGCAAAATTGGTTGAATTTGCCTGAGTCCTGCTTACAAAGTTCAAAAACTTAAAACTTTGGGTAGCTAATCGCTTATCCGGTGGTCTTATTCACAAAAAGATGTGTCGACTCCTGCAGAAGTTGGATCCGCCAGCTGAATTGCTGACAGCGTTGATTGTGCTAACCCTTATATGACTGGCTGAGAGGAATCGACACTCGTATCGGGTTGCCTTGAGCATCAGGCATCCAATACCTCACATACATGTCTCTATACGTCCATAAATCCTGTCGCGCGGTCATTCCAAATATCCGGAGATGGCTATCCTAGTGTCAGTATGTCTTCTCACCGTGAGAAAGTGTAGCAAGTCTTACGCATAATTCAAGCATAGTAGATATCCGTATTGGATGAAACAGCGGAGAATCCCTGTCATGAGCATAGCGTCGTACCACGAACATCCTTTTGGCCAGAGGATCATGTAGACGATAGCCCCAGAGATCATAAAGATATTGCGTTCGTATTGAGGGTAACCATTTCTATACTCTTCAATGAGTGCCTGCTCTGTTTTAAGCTTCAGTAGTGACTATAATATAGGGCAAGCTCAATAATGTCTCACCTCAACGTCGCTCCCATAGTATTTCGGCAAGAGGTAAGTCAGCTGTCTTCCAACGAATGTCCAGTAGACAATCTCCCATCTCCAGCCTTCAATACTGGACCCAACCCAGAGTATTCGCAGGATGGATGTACTCCAACCTGGAAAGCTGGACGTGAATAACCCATAGATGATGTCCCGAACCGTACCAAGACCAATGATCCCATTGCTGAAGTGGACAATGCAAACCCCAGTGCATCCAATGACGTAAATGTGTCCGAAGGCAACTGAGATTGAGGAGAAGAGGTAGATTCGGGCGTAAATTGGAATGGCTAAGAAAAGCACAATGCGCACCCTGTCGCGCAAGTTGATGTGGGAATGAAGCGGTGTTATGCCAGGTATTGGTACTGCTCTTGCAGTGGAGAATGTAGGCATCTCAGTGAATGTGGAAGCCATATTTGAGGTTCAGTGATCACCGAAATAAAGTCCCCTAGAATTACAGGCGGAGGGAGTACAGTAAAATACCTCACCAAATGAAAAAGGGACACGTCATTTCTCAAATACCATGCCTCTCTCGCCCAACGCACCGTTGAGAAATGGATATGGACGCCAAATGGAGAGCTTAGTGCATTACTGATGCACTCAGCAAATACTCCCTTGCGGGGCGAAGAATGCATCCTTGCTCTCGTGTGAGGTTATTCATCTACTCGCCGGGACCGTCAATACAATATTATGAGTCCTCAAAATCTTAGAATGCGGCGCTACTTGAAATGCAAAAGGACGGACGAATTAATTGGAAATTATTGTGAGAGCAAGACTTGGCTGCGACTATCTCTTACCTACATATAACACCTTGATTTTAGTGCTCCTGGTATCGGTATGGAATTTGGAATCGGTATTAAGATCTACCGATAGAAAATTTCAGGACAATGGTTACTTTGGGGAACTACGTAGCAGACCTTCCCAGTTCCGGTAGATCGGGGATGTCTTGACTCGGATTTGGTAGGGAATAGTATCTGTCTGAATCGTTCACAGTCATCGAATGTGCTTCTGGGACACTCTGATAGACGTAATAGGCGCGCAAGGTCCACACTGTTATTAAATAATCGAGGGCTCCTATGCCCTCTTCCCCTACTAGAATCCCCTTCGTTCAAACTCATCCCAAACCCCCCTTACTATCCCGGCCCCGCCAACCTGCCCCATAAGCGGCGCCAACGTCGAGCTCGATGCGTAACTGACTCCAGACCCACTCCCATCGTCGATGAAATATCCCAAATGCTGTTGCTGCTGTTGCTGCGCCTCAGTGCGCATATCTAGATCCAGGCCTGAGAGTAGGTCTGCCGGAGGAGGAAGATTGTGCATCGCGTTTCTGGCACTGGAAACGGGGACGTGGGGGAAGACGATGGTGGGGAGGTTAGGAGTGCGGAGGAGGGAGGAGAGGGGCTGTTTCGAGGTTGTGGTCGCTGATGTTGGTGTTGCATTTGAGGCGGTGGTTAGGGTTGGTGCGAGATTGTTGTTGATATTGATGTTCACGTTCGTGTTTATCATGTTCATGCCCATATTCGTGGTCGTGTGTACCGTTGAGTTGCTGGGGAAGGAGAGTGCTAGTGGGTTCGATGTCGGGGGGTACGACGGCATTGCCGAAAGCCCATTGTTTGTGATGGACGCAGCTGGAAGTTTGAGGGTCGCGAGAGGGTTGATATGGTATCCGTCCATGCCTGCGAAAAGATTGAATCCCGCGTCTCCAGTTGTCAAGTAGGCAGAGGCCGCTGTTGTGTTCGCTTGAGACGGGTTCGCGTCAGCCCATTGGAAGATGTTGCGGTTCAGCGTGATCGGACTACGGCCACCTTCTCCTTCATCGTCTTCGGAATTGACGTCTGGGAAGTCTTCGAAGGGTGAGGGGAAGGAGTTAAGTAGAGGTTGACGAAGCGTATGGGCTCTAAGATTGGAACTTGAGGATGTGGTAGTGATAGCTGGTATTGTAGTGTGACCATCCGGGCTTGATAAACTCTGGGTCTTCTTCGGTGTATCGGGCCTCTGACCACCACTCGCACCACTGCTTGCTGATTCCTGGCTGTTCGTTTCTCCCTTGTCCTTTGGAAATAGCAGTTGTTCCTTCGGCTTCAGTCTGTAGCCCGCCTTCTGATACAGCTCCGGATATCGGATCCGAAAACGGTCTCGTAGATCCGTGGGATGTCGTGAATTGAATCCCAAGTCCTTGTCGTCTCTCATTGCATGCCAACTGCACTTGTACTTCTCATGGCCTTTGAGTAAGTTTTGGTCATCTTCCTCGGTAAATTCACGTCGCCGTCGGCGTTTCGATGGCTCAAAGGGTCGTTCGATCCCCATTTCCACCAACTCGGCCTCGGTTTTCTTGTGAGTGTCACCACGCGGTTTTCGAGGTTGCTTATGCTTACACTCAGATACTGTCATAGGTGATTTGTTAAGACCGGGGCCTTCTCCGCTGTTGGATGTATAGAACGAGGCCACCTCGTTCTCTTTCTCAGCTTGTGGAGCTGCCTCGTCGATAATAGCTTTGCTTTTCGGCTTCCTCAGCTTGAGACCCTGTCCCGGACAGCAAGTTCGAAATCGGTCCTTGAGATCGACAGCAGTTCTGTGGTCGAAGTTGAAGTCTGGCCACTCCAGAATCTTTTTCCAACTGCCAATCCCAAACTTGCTCACCCCTTGCAACAGATCCTTCGTCTCCTGCTCTGACCACCTGTTCCGCTTTTTATACTTCTTCGCATTTGTCCCTCCCTTCTGATCTCCACTTCCTTGGTCCTGATTTTCCTTGTCGTTCGTGGGCACCGGCGCAGGCCGCCTATTCTTCTCTTGCTCTTTCTCCCCCGTTGTCCGATTGCTCGCTGCTGCACTGCTTATCTCTCTCTCTACCTCATTGTCCCCCTCTCTGTCCCTCCTATTCCTCCCAACCTCCGGCGGTGTCCGCAAGCCAACCCTCTCCCCAATATTCCTCCCAAACCCTCCCGTCTCCCCTGTAATCGGGGGAAACAACCTCCCCTCAGGCGGTAATGGCGGCGGCTGATGTAGGCCCTGTAGTAACGGCGGGATCCTCGGTCTCCTCGTTGTCTTCTTCGGCAGCTGGGGAAGCCTCGGGAGCTTTAGCGGGTTGTTCTCGTTTCCGTTGCTGGTGACTGCAGGCGGCGTCGTATGCCCATCTAACTTCCGTCGCTTATTCGGATGCTGCTTCGAGGGGTCCAGCAGTATATCGCTCAGACGTCCGCTAAATCGTGCCGCCAATGCCGTTGCCTGGTCCGCCTGTGGCTCTTCATCATTCAACACCTCTGCAATCGGGACGCCCGATTTCACGCGCGATTGTGGTGGAGGCGGCGCGGCGGGCCAGCCGTGATGCTCGCCCGCGAGGTAGTCGTACTCGCTGCGACGTGTGGGGTTGCTGTTGGAGCGGCCATCATCGCCAACTGGGGTCGGCTCGACGGGCAACGGCCTGCGCGGGGGCGGCAACAGCGAGATAGGGTCGACGGTGGTCCGGTCCGAGGCAAGAGCGGCATCGCCTAACAGTGTTGCTATTCGGGGTTCCATAGTCGTCCAGCGTCTTGGGCGGCCATCTGATCGATGAGAGTTGCTTCGTTATGACGTTGGATTTGTGAGGTCTTGTTCCGCCAAGCCCTATCCGTGAGCACGTGCACCACCTCTTTACACCAATGCGACTTCCGAGATTGTTTGCTTTGATTTGGAACATGATTCGCTATTAAAAGGAATATAGCACTCTAGCAAGTCGAAACATGGCTTAACATTGTATTGATCGGGCTTAAGTGTGGCAAAACCGGCTTTGACGCCATACTCTCTTAAACCCAACGCAAATCCATCAATGACCAAATTGTGTTCGATGGAAATCATGAGATCTCTAATTCGCCAATTTGTGTATTGCAGGAGGGGCCCTGACAATGGCCGGTCTACCAAACATGGTAGCCTGGCTGGCGACGTACTCATATTCTAGCTGCAAAAAAGTCCCGAACCAAATCTCGTACTTTCTAATACTTTGTGTGTTTTTGTCAAACCTGGATAAAAGGTGATGAGAGAATCCAGCTGTAAGGTTATACCAAGGTAGCATATTCGTGGCATCAGACCCCATCAAGCAATTAACGGTGTCCTTTAGCAACCCGACGTGCGCGTTCCAGGTTGATGGGTCTAGAAAGCCGGTGCCCTGGAATAGGACGGAGAGAGTGTCGGGCGCGTTCTGTCTAGCAGTAACATTGCCGCCCCTCGGGACGCGAAATCTTGATAGCCCAGTGCGTCCTTTGTATGGGGGTGGAGGCGGTGGGGGGGCCGGACCACGACGCAGCGTGTGTGCAACAAAGCGATTGAACAACTCAGAGTATCTGCGCCGCGCAGGAGTATCTGGAAAAGAGGTTAGAAGGAGGATTACTCAGAACAAGAGAAGTAACAGACTCTCTCGCAGGGCTCCATCGGAATGGCTGAAGAACCGCACTCGTATATTGATTCGTCCAACGTCCCACCCCAGTGCTGCATTATCAAGCATGGTTTGGGGAAACATTAACCAAGTCACGAGAAAGTCACCGTGCTTGTCAACCATGATATCGACTTCGCAAGCCACTTTTTCTCCCTCTCTCTTCCACACATCTGCGACTTCCATTTGCATTTGGCGGCAAGTCATGGAGAGCGAATACAGCGGCTTTCTCTTGTAAAGGGACATGAGCGGCTCTACATCTTTGGCGCGAAGTCTGCTGCTTCTTCGGGGACTGCCAGATAGCATCCATTCGTCTGGGTTGGTGTTTTCGGGTGATGCTGCGAGGTTGAATGGAGGCTGGAGTGTATAGTAGACAACCTCTTGGAGAAGCTCACGCGGGAGTTCGAGGAGTGAAGGCATCTTCGTCGTATGTGTTCTAAAGGAAGTGGACGCTACAAAGCATACATTTTTTCCCCAAACGTCAATGGCGTAAGCTTCATGCGCTAGCCCGATGTAGTACTGCTGCCTAATCCTTCCAACCCAATTCATCAGCGTGGTTACAAGGGTAAATGTAGCCTTTAATCAATCCATCTATTGACGTAGGACAAAGACTGTGTGTATGTGTATAGCTTGGAGACTCAACAGTGCCGTAGCCACACAGAGGGGCGTAGTCCCTTGGTGTTCCAACAATTTATTTATTTATTTATATTCCCAAGCAAGTTACCCAGAGAGATGCAATTATTCAGGAATCATCACGAGTGATATTACTCAGCAAGATATTTTACAAAACAATTCAGTAAAGTCGCTACGGTACATGTGTAGTGTTCTCTTGCGAATAATGAACCGATTTCAAAAGAACAAAGTCTTTGTGTGTAAATATATAGTCTGAAGATTCAGCAAAGTCTACATGCAGGCTCCCTACGTGCTAACTAGGTAAACATACCCTATTTTCTAACGTCTACAATCTTGCACTCCACGTATTCTGCAGTATCCCCATATATACCTTCCCAGTGCAATCCCACATACTCGTCGAAAAATAATATAACACGTTCTTACACATCTGGTGTCACGAGCGGCAAGTCCACTCGGCAAAACATTCACCGGACACAACTCCACCATGTCAGCAAATCCCACCTTATCATCACAATCATCCAAAAACCGTAGATTCCTAAGTGAGAGTGAAGGCCAACTCTTTTCGCCTTTTCGACTGCACCAACTAACTCCATTCACAAACCAACGATAAGACTCTCATACATCGAGCAACAAAAGAATAAATATTACCAACCAAATACTATCCCAACGCCCCAACCATAGCACTCCTAACCCTCCCCTCCTTTGGACTCAGCATCTCCCTAACCTTCTCAACCTCCCTCTGCGCCCCAATCTGCCCTTCGCTAAACCAATTCCCATGCAATCCATACGGCACTCGCTGCGGCAACCGCACCCTCGCCACCACATCCTGCATACGCCTCGCATCCAGGACCCACAACTCGCCACTCGCATCCTCACCGCACTCTCCATAGCTATCCATTTGCGCCTCGTCGAAAGCATAGAATAGCAAGTACCCATCATCTTCCGAAACCGGGTTATCGCGTGGAACGAAGCGGGCCTCTTGGGCAAACCAATTATGCGGCGTTTCGAATGCGGTTATCGGATCGTTACCATCGTGCTCGCCGTTGGAGGAAATGATGGTAGCGATGCTTCTAGTGTCTATGCAGCCAGTGATGCTTTTTGGAGGAGATTGTTCGCCGCGGGCGAGGAGGGTTTGGACGTCGATTTTGACGAGGACGTTGATCTTAGTGGCTTTTCCTAGGGCGGCGCCGAAGGAGGCGTTGGAAGTGCTGCAGCCGTAGATGTAGCGTGCTGAAGACATTTCGTGGGCTGGGTTTGTGGTTGGGAACTCGAAGGGGATTGTAGAGAGGGCGTATTGGTGTGTTATCGTGGGGGTGGGTGATGTTAGTGAGAATCGGTAGTAATATAGACGGCATTGTTCTTCGTCGTCTGTGGAGATGGGCGGAGCGTTGGAGGATATGATTGCGGTATCCTCTTTGAAGATGTTTTTCGGGGCGAGAAGAGGCATTCTCTCGTGAGTTGGGATCTTCTCGACATCCGCGAGTGCTTCGTCCTCATCGTACTTTGCGAAGAAAGACATAGGGCGGCGTTCCAAGGGTTCTTTGCGGTTTGGATGCGGAGGAGGCGTTAAATTTCCTGCGCTAAAGACGAGAGATGCGGATGTAAGGCGACACGTCAAGAGATTAATCGCGGTAATGTTCCCAGTAGAATCGACATCATCCCATGTATTGGCCGTGTGGAAAATGCAACAACCACTGGTTTCGAACCATTTCACTCGAGCGGGATCTCGTCGAGGGAAGACGCCGAAGCGCGCTGGTTTGTCAGGATCATACGAAACGATTGGTCGGTTCTTTAGCAGATTGAACGGCGTGAGTGTAAGGGGAAGATCGAGTATGACGGTGTGGGTACGGGAGACGCCGAAGTCGTGCATCATTTTCCCGCCCGAGCAGCCGGGAACGGGAGCATTGAGGAGTCTTGTGAGGGTTGAATCCGGAGATCGTGAGTGTTCTGGAGGAATGACCGAGTAGTGCACATATGGCGCTAGGAAGTTGCAGTGGAAGAGAAGCAATTCGCCTGTTTCGGGGTCGATTTTCGGGTGCCCTGTTGTCCATTCTCTCATCCAACTAAAGAGACCTGTTCCACCGAACACATCTGGCATTTTATTTCCCGCTTCAGTTGGCCTGGTCTCGCCTTCTACATTGCTTCCGTCGTACCAGCCGACAGTGTCCAGCTCGGGGAGTTGTATGCGAATAGGAGGGCCGCTCTCGCAGGTTGCCAGCGCTCGGCCATCATGGAAAAGAACTCCAGTATTTGCTACGCTGATCCGTTTGATGGTGTGTTGCGAGCCCGGCAAATGGGATAATAGTACAAGAAACATGCTACGAAATATGCGGAATATAATTACAAACAAACTAGATGCCGGGTTGACCAGTGTTGTGATGCTTGGAAGTATTGGTGTTTTCAACGTCGCATTCTCGAAGCTCGAGAGACACACGTCGGTTAATATGTACTTGTTTACGAAATAGGGAACTGCCCTCTCTGGATCCGAAGGTGAGCGTTTGAATAGCACTCCCGCAAGCATCCCATCTCCGTCAAACCAGTGGGCATCGCGTCCAAGGTCTGTGTTGGAGACTGGGTTACCGCCGTTGCGAACATACTGGCCACCTACGAGTTCGCGAGGGATGATTCCGGTATATGCACATTGCGTTAGAGAGTGCGTTTTAGTTACTGGTGCGAAATTGCCGGTCAAGTATCTAAAAGATCTTGGTTAGCCTTCCCAATTCAAAGCGTTTTTTGAAAATACTGTACATACGGATGTTCAGATTCTCGCTTCCTTTCATGCATATTTGACATTATCGTGAGCCTCCTCGTATGCGGAGCACACTAATTGATCAATTGTCGAGTTTCAGAGAGCGGAAACAAGGCGACGAAAGCCCTTCGTTCAAATCTCATTCTCCATCTGATTTAGCAATCGAGGACTTCGCTGTCGGCCCATTGACCTCGTCATCTTATGTTACACAATCAACGAAACAAAGCGAGGCAAATCGGATGGCTCGGGGAGTATGAGGCGAAGGAATTGCCATGACGATGGGATTTGAGATAAATTGCCATGTTTTGGCACATGATTGCCGTGATGGAGGAGGGGAAGTCAATGACGTGTGGTACAGCCGTTTCGGGGCTAGCCAGGCACAAGCGTTCCTTCACACCTCGTCATCCTCCTCAGCGACAACAACGCGACCCGTGATGTCGGATCTTTCCTACGAGCATGCCTTCCATCTGCTGTGCTCTGGCACAATTTCCCTCTTTCGGTCCTACGAATTGACGTGAAACGCGTGTTGGAAGAGATCACGTTGTGCACAACATTCCGAGCTTTGGACTGCACGCATACGGGGCTTCAGGCGGACGAAATCGTAGGGATTTGGACGAGATGGGAGTCGAATATGCATTGGTGTATGTGGAGACCTTTCCCAAATATAGCGTTGATTAGAATAACAATGACGGCTAGGCATATCAAATATACCATCCCTCCAGCAATATGCCTTACGCTACTATATCGACCACTACTCACAAAACTCGACGCCTACAAGATCGGATTCCTCATAATTGTATGTGAGGCTGCGTGTACTGTCGGCACCTGCAGCTAAAACTGACAGATTGCTGTCGTTTCAACCATACCATGGGACTCGTACCTGATCCGCAACCGCATATGGAGCTACCCGAGCCATGTCATCATTGGACCAAAGATGTTCGATATCCCGCTTGAAGAGGTCTTCTTCTTTGTTGTTCAGACTTACAACACCTCCCTCTTATATCTCATCCTCAGCAAGTCCACCTTCCAGCCGATCTACCTCCGTGTGGAACGTCCATGCTCGCATCGGCTCGGACCAGCCAACCCGCAATGGCGATACTACAAGCTGTTTGGTCAATTGGCGCTCCTGGCGCTCATAATATTGAGCTGGGGCATGGTTAAGGGGAATGGAATTGGGACCTACACAGGATTGATACTTATTTGGGCCGTACCTTTCTTGTTGATTCTTTGGTAAACGCACGATTGCTTCCGATTTGGGGGTCAATATACTAACCTGAGAAGGAGTCTCGCATACCAATTCATCCTTGGCCTCCCTATATCTAACACCGCGATACCTATCATACTTCCTACACTATACCTGTGGATCGTGGACACACTGGCCCTTCAAAGAGGTACCTGGGTTATCAATACCGGGACAAAATTTGGCATACATCTCTGGGACGGGCTAGAGATTGAGGAAGCTCTCTTCTTCCTAGTCACAAACACATTGATTGTTTTCGGCCAACTCGCCTTTGACAATGCTCTCTCAGTCCTTTACACCTTTCCCGGTCTCTTCAGGGATCCACCAGCACTGCCATCACCTCTCTTGCTCGTCCAAGCTCTTCTTATTCCGGCGGCGAGATACGAACAAGCTCGAATTGTGGGTTTACGGGAAGCAGTGGCGCGACTGAAGAAGAAGAGTCGTAGCTTCTACCTTGCATCGTCAACCTTTCAAGTCCAAATCCGTACCGACCTACTACTTCTGTACTCGTTCTGTCGCGTTGCGGATGACCTCGTAGATAACGCCTGCTCCTCCTCGGAAGCTAACCAGCGGATAGAGAAACTGCAGCAGTTTCTGAACACGGCATACGGGGACCAAAAATCCGGACCTCCAAATTTGAATAGCATTCTCAACGACTTTCCTCCAGACACCCACTCTGCACTTCTGCAGCTCCCAATAAGAAAACTCTCGCGACAGTCGTTGGAAGATTTGCTCCGAGGATTCCAGACAGATCTTCTCTTTTCCAAGAAGAACACTAATCCTCCCATTGAAAATTCATGTGATTTGGAGTTGTACGCTTGTAGAGTCGCTGGAACCGTGGCTCAAATGTGCATAGAGCTCATATTCCACTCATACCCCAGCTCAATGGCCCCCGAAGGTCAATGTCGAATTCTCGAAGCAGGAAACCGGATGGGCATTGCGCTTCAGTATGTGAACATTTCGCGCGATATCGGCGTTGATGCGAAGATGGGCCGCGTGTATTTGCCCACGACGTGGCTGGCACAAGAAAATCTTACCTTCAACTCGATTTTAAGAAATCCGCGAGGGAAAAAAGTGGAGAAATTACGTTCCCGTTTGCTAGACAGGGCGTTTACACTGTATCAAAGCTCACGGGACGCGATCGAAGAACTTCCAATTGAGGCAACCGGGCCGATTAGAGTAGCTGTCCAGAGTTACATGGAGATTGGTCATGTGCTGAGGCAGGAAGGCTATGCGGTAAAGGCTGGACGGGCCACTGTACCCAAGGGACGAAGGCTGATGGTTGCTTGGATGGCCCTGGCCGGGAGAGAGTGAGATGGTGATGTTGGCTCTAGGAGTGCTCAAGGTAGATACTCAATCTCCTGGTCATATGCAGAAGGCTTGTGACTGGAATCGAAGCGAGGAAATGGCTAAAAACTCGCGATAGCCGTTGAAGAATTGCTTCTTGATTTAGTGCTTTACTCTCGCTCCTTCACCTTTGCCTGGATACCAACGCCTGATTGACAGTAGAACGCTTTTGACGAACCAGTGACTTTGTGGCGTGGGTAGGAGCGGTGTTTTCAAAAGGGGTCATGTGAGCGATCTAGGGGGTAGCTATACCGGAACTGAGAATCGAATATTGCAGAGACTAGTATGATATGGCAACAGTGGCGATACGAGACCCAGCACGTGGTCAAGTTTTAGTGGACAGCGCGACAAGGCGACAGCGGGGAATAAGACGTGAGGGCGAGGTTGACTGGTGATTGACAAACCCCAAGCCGACTTTTGGTGCGGCAGCACTCAGGTGACGTTGAAGCAAGCTCTTGTGATTGACGCCGGAAGAAAGCTTGAGTAGGCCAAGTAAGCGTCCGATGGGTGTGGATTGGTCAATAATTAAGTTAAAACGGTCGCTCGTTTTGCAGGGAGAGGGGCTGCATTTGGAATTATTTTATGATAGCATCATAGATCGTGGATCCCTGCTCGAAACGTGAGGCAGGCGACGCAAACATGCATGTGAAAATATTTTCATCCACATCGTTTATGTAGTGAACGTTCTCGACAAGCCGGTGGAATTAACATACTCGATGAATTTGTCTAAAGCGAGGGCCAGTTTGCTAAAGGGGATGGTGGTTGGATACAACTATGAAGAGCGCGGTTCCGTAAGGTTCCGAGACAATGAGTGGCGGCCCTGCGACAGTGATGGTCAAGTGCTTGGTATCATCGAAGGGGAGAATGAACAAAGTGTCGTCATAGATCGGACGGTAGGTTGACGTAGCATACCACCTCTAGGGGCTTGTGTATATGAGATACACTCAATCCCATCTTCTACTGCCAAAGTGAGTAACTTACTTTTGGACTGCATTCCGAGCTCTTTCAAGACCACAAAAATGGTAAACAACGCAATAAACACTAATGGTACTGTTATGCTCCGCTCCCATATCCCGAGTGTTCATTGACCAAGTGAAGGCAATTTCGTCAATGGCGCCAACGCCGATATTGCCATCACAACTCATGGCTCCGACTTTTACTTCGCCATATGTGCTTTAATGACTATATCGGCCTTTACATTCGTCGGGCTCGCCTTTCGTAAGCATCGACGGGATCGTGTCTTCCATTACATCACAGCCGGAGTCGTCTTCGTTGCGGCTATTGCCTACTTCACCATGGGCTCAAATCTGGGCTTCACTCCAATTGAAGTTGAATACCGAAGATCGGACCCCAAGGTCTCTGGAGTGTTTCGAGAAATCTTCTGGGTGCGATACGTTGATTGGTTCATCACGACTCCATTGCTGTTAATGGATCTGCTCTTGACGGCTGGGATGCCATGGCCGACCATCCTGTGGGTCATCTTGATCGACGAAATCATGATTGTGACGGGTCTCATCGGCGCGCTGGTTCGATCCAGCTATAAATGGGGATACTTTACATTCGGTACGTTCCATTGTGCGTGTCTAGTGAAGGTATACTGACTCATATGACGTTAGGATGTATTGCTCTCTGCTATATCCTGTACCAACTGGTTTGGGAAGCTCGCAGACACACGATTGTGCTCGGTCAGGACGTGAAGCGCGTATTCTTCATGTGCGGCACTCTCACAGCGGTTCTGTGGACGCTGTACCCAATTGCCTGGGGCGTCAGTGAAGGCGGAAACATCATCGCTCCGGATTCCGAGGCCGTCTTCTATGGCATATTAGATTTCCTCGCCAAACCGGTTTTTGGAGGGCTTTTGCTTTGGGGTCATCGCAACATTGATCCTGCGAGACTTGGGCTGAAGATCGCGGACTACGATGATGATCCGTCAGTAAATGGCCGTGAGAAGGCGGTCCCGGCCAACACACATTCGGGCGGTGTGGTGGAGGGACACAACGGCGTCGAGAACGGGCACCACAATGGCACCACGCCCGCGCACAACGGCGTCGCTCCGATCGCTGCGTGAGAAGAGCAAGTATTGTGAGAGGGTATGATGGATCGCTACGGAACATCGGGGAGAGTAAAACATCATTTCGGGAGGCTGCTTGGTTTGTACATATGTATGACTCGGTTGTAATAAGAAGGTTCTTGCTTTGAAGCTGTTGCATCTTTACGAACGGAAACACGTCTTGAAACTGCACATGGGCTGTGTAGGATGAATTGTTCTGAGTGCTGAGTGAAGCGTGTTGGGGAAGTTGGAGAAGAGCTGGCGGAAAGAGGCCGCGATGCGGAACGAAGGGGCTTGGCACTTGACGCGACTTCATTCCTTCGCCGAATGCCATGGATCACCGTCACCAGCTCCTCGCACATGCTCATGCCGTCCACCCTGTCGACATTGGCGGCGGCGGCGGCGGCTTCTAATCCGGCATCGTCTTCAACTCTGGACCCCAATCGTCTCGCGCCCGAGGATGCATTCTACAAATCCCCCCCGATGCGGCCATTTGGAAGCCTCGGGGATGGGGCTGCGCTGAGCGCAAGGAAGAGGAGGGAGCGAGCGCGCAGTGGCAGCCGCAAGCCAAAGGGGAATTACAAGAAGCTTCTGTGGTTCAAGCAGCCGTGTCAGTGGCCAGATGCTACAATTGGCTGACCCCGAGACTGACAGTGGCAGTTCCCGACAACTACACCGACGAGAAGACGTTCCTCGACCACCTCCAGCGGAATCCGCGTCTCCAGCCCTACGAGTTCTGGTCGCTCATGGCCGACTCCACCGTCATCGTGCAGCACATCGCCTCCGTGGCCATTTTCTGCTGCTGCTTCGTCGCCATCGCACAGGAACGCGTGTCTCCCGTCTCCGTGGTGAGCTGGGCGAGTCTGTGTACGGTGCTGGGGTGGGCGCTGTGGGACTACTGGATGGGGCAAGAAGAGGCCAAGGCAGCGAAGGCCGCTATTGACGCTGAAGCCGACATGGAGGACACATCGAGTTCGAGCTCTGCGACATCTGCAAGGGAATCGCAAGGACTCGGATTGGGGTTGACACTTTCGTCGAGGAATCAATCCCAGTCAGGCCACTCTCACAATACCAGTGTCACGTCGATAGCATCCAATGCCTCAACCAACGTGGCCCTGTCTCCCATACCTGCCGGCCCCGACTATCATGTGCCTTATGTGGACCCAACCTCGTCTCTCTCGCCCAGGAACCAGCAGCGTCTGGCCACCGCCAAGTCCGCTCTACTCATCTACGCCGCTCTACTGGGACTGAGTCCGATCCTTAAGTCGTTGACAAAATCTACGACGAGCGACTCTATCTGGGCCATCAGCACGTGGTTGCTTTGTATGAATGTTGCATTCTTTGATTATGGAGGCGGCACGGGCGCCCAGTATGTTATACACACGCAACAAATGGTCTGGAATCTACTAATATGCATCACAGTCTCCCTGCATCCATCTCGACTAATTCTGCACTGATGGCCTCCACGGTGCTTGCCTCTCGACTCCCGTCTACAACACATGTGTTCTCGCTGACTCTGTTCTCAATCGAGGTCTTTGGCTTGTTTCCCATCTTCCGTCGACAGCTCCGGTCTATTTCCTGGAATGGCCACTTGACTCTGACCATCGTGCTCATCATCAGCGCGTGTGGCGCTGTTTTCGCGATCCTGACGGGCGGCGGCGGAGGAGCCTGGATTGCCGGAGTAATCCTAGGCGGCATAGTCACCTTCTTTGGTATGGGTATCTGTAGCTGGTGGCTCATCGGACTGCAAAAGTACAAGAACGAGATCCATGGCCCTTGGGATCCCGCGAGACCGATTATTCGGCGGCGCTGGGATTGATGCCTTTTGCCGTCGACTCCACGACATGTGAGTTGCGATGTTCGTATTCGAGCCACGTACAGGTTCCATTTTCAGGCCATTTATCGGTGTGACCTTTGCTCGTGGAAGGGCCAACCCAGCTCTCGTCGACCATTTTCACCACGTAGGCCTTGGTAATAACTTCGAGGTTCAGCGTTCCGTTACTTCGACTCCATCTCACGACCTTTGCATCATCGGGGCCTCGGACGGTCCTCCACATTCGCTGGACGAGATCATCGGATCCCACATCATCGCCGCCAACGAAGTGGACCGGAGACCAAGGTTCTCGCGTTGCCATAGCCGGTCCCTTGCTTGCTCCAATGACGACGATTCTCTCCAATCCCTCCAAGTGGAGCAGCATACTTCGGAGGAGATTCCACAACTCGACTCTGAACATGGGAATTGATGGCCAGGATTCGAAGTTGAGCCGAAGACATTTGAGGCCTGGGCTGTCGGCGCGGAGCGAACCGAGAAGTTTTCCCCAGGTTCCACCACCCCAAGCCAGATAATGCAGCCACTCTCGACTGATGCTGGGGTGGTCGCAGTGAAGCCTTCGTGCGTCAATCTCGATGTCGTGGACACATGCGCTGTACATGTCACCAATGTCGGCGAAGAAGGAGCGGGCGCGGTCGACTGTGGTGAAGCGGAATGTGTTTCGCGAGAAGATGGCACGGCGGTCTGCCTCATGGTAGATGGTCCGGCATGTGTGGAGAAGTGGTATGCTAAGCAAAGGGGGTGCATTGTGGTTGGGGGGGCTGCATGGAATGACGGGATCGAGGACGGGCTTATCGGCAGCGAAGCAGTATCCGTAGATGATGTGTTTTATCTCGGCCGGGAGGCGGACTATTGGGGACTGGAGTTGGCCGTTCTGCGACGGAGCGGCCATGAAGGCAGACATGTTGAGGTGGGTATGGGGAGGGGAGAGGGGAGAGGGGAGAGGGGGAATGGGAAATGGCATGCTCCAGACGTTGGACAGGAGCAGCGGCCGTTATCTATAAAACGACTCATGGATATATATGGAACGCCAAAGCCACGGCTCTGACACGGCCTTGCACACGCGCCTATTCCTCGTAGCTGCTGTCTCGTCTTTGTTTGCTGGCAGCCGGTGGCGTAGTCTTCGCGGGCCTGGGGCTCTTGGGAGGGCGATATAGGCGAGGGTCCGGACTCAGCTCTCGCCAAACCAAATATAGAGGGAACACGACACGAAATGAATAGCGAAGTTGCTCGCCGCGGTCAAGTGAAGTATATGTTGCGCTAGTAGGCCTACCCAGTACTCGCCGCCTTGTTGGCTGCCGAAGGCGTCCGAGGAGTCCACATGGGCGCGGGTACGATGTGGGCTTCGGCATCTCGCCGCTCAGCACGCTAGAGATGGTAGAGATGAGAGATGGGTGGAAGCCCAGCTCAGCTCAGCTCCGCTCAACGCCACGGCGAGGCTGGCGACAGCGATAAGGCGGGTGATCCTGGCAGATGCGTGGCATGCTTACCGGCACTGGGGGATACGCCGTGGAGGATCGGCCTGCTGGTTCGGGACGGCGGGTGGCGGGCGGCATCACCGTCACGATGCTGTCTCCTCGGCCTCACGCCTCGACGAGATGGGACAATGGGCGCAGAGGGTGTGTATATTGGGCTTTGGGCCCCCACGGCCAGCGCGGACGAGCGTGTGCCGTGCAGCCACACGGAGCAGTCGACCGTCAGCTCGGTGCCACTGCGCTACGGGCTCGCCGCCGACCAGTTTCTCAGCCTCATGTTCGCCCGTCTCCACGCCTCCCCCCGTGCATCGCGCGTCGTCCCTCGTCTTTCGCTCTGCTGCCAGCACCTGAACTGAGGCCCTCCGTCCCGCCACTGCAGGCCCCGAATCCGCCATGTCGCTGCGCGTCGACGACCGCAAGGGCCGGTCGCGGTCCAAATCGCCCGGCGGCCGACGCGAGCGGTCTCGCAGCAATGTGCGCGCGCCCTCGCCAGGCCCTCAATACCACGCCCCAGCTGCCCACGGCGGAGCTGCCCACGGCGGACCTACCCCGCAGTATGAGGTGCGGCAGCCTGGACAGCCCGCTTACGCGACGACGTGAGTACATGCGCGCCCT